>UYRU01043873.1:0-10973 GCA_900617775.1 Dibothriocephalus latus | reverse complement strand
TATGAGGACGATAACGTCCTTTAGTCTTCCACGTAGACCTGGTTTGTGGTGTCATTCCTTTCGGCGTCTTCAAAATTTTAGATGGGGAGAAGAATTCTGTCAGGTATAACAATCACAGTGTCAAGAGTACAGCAGTTATGAAAGATTTCATTTAAAAAGGTTGTAAGATAACTAGAACAAGGCTCGACGTTCGAGTGTTCAAGGAATGTGGGGATGCATTCACATATGCACGTCTGTAGCAAGCAGATATTATGTGGGTCGTCGCGCAATTTAATTTTCCTGCCGAATTTTGCCAACAGCCCTTGCTTGAAGCTGAAATAGATGGTTGGCAGGCCAAATAACACCGAATGTTCCCAGCCTGGTAATGGAGCTCTATTTTTCCAGCAAAAACCTTGGGATAGTTGGTCAAAATGCGATACACAGGGCGTCAGAACGAGGATTAGTACAAAATAAGTCGTCAAATTATAACTGCGTAAGAGGATGTAGGTTCACACGGTTAGAATCGCCACACAGAATAACAAGATACTCGCAAGACTGCGACAAGTTTAAGGGAAAGAAAATCGAAAAAGTGGACAAAGACACCTTGGCATGTTGAACGAGGAATGCAGATTCTAACATAAATAGTGCCTTTTAAACTATTTAACAGTCGAGAATTGCATACGACAGCGACAGCGTCAAGGAAGTCATCCGAGTAAGTACAATTTCTGCACCATTGCTGGTTTACAGGAACAGCCACGCCACCTCTACTGTTGGATAGAGATTTTCGGTCCGTACGAAAGCAACAGAAGGATGGCAGTGTGATAGTTTGCGAGTTGATATCTGTTTGCGAGTTGATATCTCTTGGCGAGAGCGTGGTGGAGTTCACGTTATTGAATCGCAAATACCGCATATAGGACGGAAAATACAAAAGCTGGCGTCGTGGACTGTCGATCCTAAGAACTGGGGTTTACGTTCATTCAAAAAGGTGCTAGTGCACTGTACGAAACCGAACGTTTCCCTTTAACGAGTAAAGTACCATTTTGAAGACAGTATGGCTATTGATTTGGAATAAAAACGCTAAGAATAGCAAGAAGTGCACTAAGAAGCCACGTGCTGCCAGTAAGATTGGCGCGTTCAATCTGTAATACTCGGAATATATTAGACTTCTGTTTCCTGTCAAGAATTACCAAGGCGTGAAATATAACCGTTGTCTATCCGACAGCCGATGACGCCACCCTAACTACAATCTAACAATTTAAGAGTTATGTAAACTGTAGACGATCGATACGCGCAACTCTGATCACTCAACTTATCAAATCTATATAGATAGGACTTTTAACTCCTCTTCAGCTCAAACTGACATAACTTCAAATAGTTACTTCCTACTTAGTTACGGAAAGCATGAGTCCGTCTTCTTTGTTCACATTTTTAATCTTCTGACTCACTTACCTTATTCAACCAGACGTATGCAGTTAATTGAGTACATGTAAAAAGATGGTCATTTTTGACAAGTCGTGGCGTTTTCACTCGCGCATGCAATTCCACACTGTTCCCAAATGAAAGAAGTTTCAAAATCTTCATTTTCCAACCTTTCTGTGTTTGCAGAAAGTCACATTACTCAGTACAGTTGGTTCCAGTACGTGTGCACGTCTGCGCTGTGTGCTCTGGAGGCTAGCAATATAAAATAGTGTATCCTCCCAACTAATAGTTTTTCGGTCCATTTATGTTATGCGTTTGTATATATTATTGTCTGAATGGTTGGCAAACAGTTTGATTAATTAGACTATTGTACTTTTGTGCATAAAATATTTGCTCCAATACAATCTTTTGTCAGTTGCCAAAACGTTGTGGAAAGAGCAATTTCTTGAATGGCGAAATTGTCACTCATAGCATATCATAGATCTACGAGATTAAAAAGATAACGGGGATTTCCATTTTCACAATTAGCATTTCACTTATCTCTGGATAATACTAACCAAATAGAGTTTTACGTTTCCATGCGAATCTTGCTTTCTAAAGGTCTTAAGCCGTAAAATAAGCACAATATAAAATGAAACCCTATCGTCTGGAATGAGCATATTATAGAAGTCTCAGCAAAAGCTGGAAATCGAAACACATTTAACAATTGATGTAAAAGTTAGTTTAAAAGGCCTGCCTAAAAAGCTGGACTTTTTTTCACCTTTTTAAAGTCAGCCTAAATAATGTGATGATGTCAAATTGCAAGGCTCATTTTACTTTCACTTAAACTCATTTTGTTGGGCTCGTTCCGATGGGTTTTATGGCTTTTAGAACACCCATACCAAAATTACATAATAACAAATTATTTGTATGTTAGATTTTAAACTAGATGATTTGTCTTCGATACCGCTATCGGACCAGCTGTAACAAAGCTTCACACGTAAATACGTGCGCATGGTACGAGTTGACTGCTAAACTTTATTTTCATGCTGACATAGTTTTAAGCGGAGTGAACCCCTATCTGACTTTCAACACGCCTCTCCTCCCCCCAACACTAATCCCGACATGCTTATCCTCCTGCTCAAAAATTCACGAGTACAACTCGCTTTTCTGAAGAGCTTTATTTTCATTATAACATCTCGATATGCAAACCACTTCACTTATTTCACATAGTTTTAAGCACCTGTTCCCATTTTTTATTAGGCATTCTTAACGATTACAGTTTACATTTTCAGTTTATTCCAGACATCTCCTTTGATTAGTCGAATTTCCTTGAAAATTCTATAAGGATTACTTATATAGTTCCCTAAGCACGATATGGGAACAGGATGACCTCGCTCAAGTAATACAGGTAGCTCTGCACATAATTCCGGGAAGGGTAAATATTCCCCTGCCCTAACTCTAAAATTAGCCATAACATAAACCTAAACGATAGCTCTAATCTTAAAACTAACTCTATTTTAGACCTTACCCCCAAAGTTATTAACCACTGTATCCTTGACTCTGTGGCGGACAGCTAGCAATACTGTCCGGCTTCCTTGTTCAATACCCACTGCCACAACATCATGCAATTTCACAGATAGCTGTTTGCGACTCGCTGACCTGAAGACCCTTGACTGACTTTCCCGCGTGCACGCACGCGCGTCCAAAGAGTCACGGCTGCCAAAGGGCCACACCACCCCTCGGCCGATGCAGCAGAAGCACCTATACGCGACACCCCCTCGGGCGATAAAACACACCAATCTCACAATACTTGAACTTCCTTCACAATCATTTAAAAGCAGCTGCCACCACTGCTTTATACGCTTCCTCTCTCCGGCCTGACTGGACGCAGTCAACACTAGCACTGACTTCGCCAATGGTCACTGCTGCCTGAGACAGCAACTGGGAGTTCTGTGCGCATAACATTTCTCCCAAAGGTTCCTGCCTTCTTCCAACAATTCGGAGTTCGATCTGATGACTGTAGTGCCCGAAGGACAACCACTGTTTAGACGCTACAGTCCTATACATAATCTCAATATTGTCCCCAACCTTAAACCTAAAATTAACCCTAACCATAACCTTAAAGCCTAATTCTAATTTGCCGGGAATCTGATTCAAAACCAACTGTATTGTGAGCAGTTTCAGCGCACAAGTCCTGCTTAGAGGACTAGATGTTTAATCCTTACGGAAATTTCACTGCCGTATGAATGCCAAAAATCTTGAAAAATAATTATGGCTATATGGTAGGGCCTAAAATTCGTGTAACATGTCAACATATGCGAAAGATTGATACTTTCTCGCTAACCAGTATTGAGTAAGGTTGTAATACTGATTATAATGTAGCCTATTCTGAATTCATTTCAGTCACGATAGGATGCTGGCTTTTAACAAACTTCATTCTGACCGCTAACAAAACGTTTTTACTGTAAAAAGTGGCTAATTAAGTAGTTTGCATTTTATAATTGATTTGACTGCCTTTATAAATTTGAATATATTTTATGGAAAACATAAACGTAATAATTATTTCTTGTACTCATTTGGTAGAACATTAGGCCTACTTTAAATGTTATACTTAAAAAGAGTTTATTTATGTTTTAAATAGTTTCTAATTATGAGCTTTTTACGATTGTGATGTGTTCATTCATAATACATCGTATCCGTAAATGTATTAATGCTGCCTATAATGTCAACAGCATGATCCACATCTGTTGCAACATTTTATGAGAACTATGCGACTTCTTCCTCAAGCCGTAGGAAAAAACGCACTTTTCCTTAAAAATGCTGTACACAGCTCGCAGTTTTTAAACCTTGACTTCAAGTAGAGCAGTCAATAGGTTCCAAATTATTCGGTAATTCAGAAACTTCTTTAAAACCGAAAGATACCCTTTCATTAAGCATAAACAGAAGGCGTAATTTGCTACCAAACGAGTACAAGAAATAATTTTTTCGTGCATCTTTTCCAGAAAATATATTTGAATCTACGAAGGCAGTCAAAATTAAGGACAAAAAGTCATACTACATAAGTAGTTACTTTTTATAGTAAATACTTTTCCTTGGCGGTCAGAAAGAAGCTCCTTAAAAAGCCGGCATCCTGAAGTGTCCAAAATATGTTGAGATTAGCCTGTATTCACTCAGGAATGTCCGAACACCGATCCAGTAGGCTTCCGAACTGAGTGAATATATACCCGGTCTGCAGTGACAGTTAATGGCAATTAAATGAAGAAAAGAAGAGGTTCTTCGGAAAAACCAAGATGAACTTGTGAATTTTCGAGCTCGTGACACCTGCCCTTCATCAGATGAAATATAAGGAAGTGAGAGAGAGAAAGATTCCAATAGACATTTTAAGCGAATAGGACGGATAGACCAGTGGCGTGTGAGGTGATTCATGATTTGTGAACCCGCGTGTTTGTGGGTGGCGTGCTATGGGAGGGGGAGGGTGGATGGTGGGTGGATAGATGTTGAGGCAACAAGGTTAACGGCCGTCGACGTGTGATTAGGATGAAGTACGGTAAGTTTTGATCGTAAGCCACCATATTGGTCGCTCACATTGACGTGCCGGTTGATACTACCTCGAGAAATTCACACGTTGTTTTTGTGTTGGCCATGACGACGATTGCTTTCCCGTGTGTGTTGTTCACACAGGTCGACTCCTGAGCACCCGTATCGAGGAACATAAGTGAGCTGTCCAACGCAAGGACACCCTGTCCCTCGTCAAGTAGAGCAGTCAGTAGGTTCCAAATTATTCGGGAATTTAGAAAAAAATTTAAAACCGAAAGATACCCTTTCATTAAGTATAAAATTTAAAGAAGGCGCAATTTGCTACCAAATGAGTACAATAAATGTTGTTCGTTGCTTTTTTTCTTAAAATATATTTGAATTTATAAAGACAGTCAAATCAATTATAAAAATGCATACTACTTAGGCAGCCATTTTTTAAATTCCAAACGTTTTGTTAGCAGTCAGAATGAAACTCGTTAAAAAGCTGGCATCCTATCGTGATTGAAATGGCTTCAGAATAGGCTGCATTATAATCAGTATTATAACCTCACTCAATGCCGTTTAGCGAGAGAGTATCAATCTTTCGCATATGTCGGCCTGTTACACGAATTTAAGGCCGTACTGTATGAAAACGTTTGCATCTATGGACTGCCTTCACATTTCCATGAGTGTACTTATTCTGAACAGCATAGGCTGACCAACTAGTTGCCTGTATGGTCTAACGATTTTTTATTCAGTTTTACTTTGTTATTTTTAGCATGCTTCTTTTCTTTCTTTGTAACTGTGTATATTAAAGGTTTTCCAATTAGATGAAATTTCTGTAGGCTAGCTCCGGACCCCAAAGTCTGAAAAAGCTGCTACCACTTCACCGCTCCCCAGGAGGCGGAAACGCGCCAGGGCTAAGGCGTTTCCAACTTTTTCCACCGGGTACCACCTGCCTCATAGTAAATTTGTCCTCACCTAATAAAGCATAGGAGCCCACAGATTAGAAGATGACTGCAAGTTACGCCCCTTTTGGACTGCCGTAGCTTTGCATTATTTGAGTTTGGCACTCCCTATCGGGTTTTATACATTGAGTCTGTAAAAGTTTAACCATTTTTCTGAGGGTGTCACTAGATGCCTAACCGCTTTCTGAGAATGCTCATTTTTGCCAAAAGTAGTTCAATACTTTGAGACTGTTTAGGTAAGAGTTTCCCAGTGCATAATAATGAGTGTTTAAAGTATTTTTAAAGATTATCTGTTGCTTTACTTTTTATATAGCTTCTTGCAGATTGCAGGAACAGTCAAGTTGGCACAAATAGGCTATCTCTCAACCTTGTTTCAAAAGTACTGAGGTATGCAACAACATCTGTAATAACCACAGACGCTGATTATCACTTTTGCTGTGTGGACCTCCAAGTAATACTTCCAAGTCTTTGTTAACCTATAATTTTGAATGCCATGTCGACATAAACGTTTTTAACTTAATTTGCATGCAATATAAAAATTGTTTAATTTCCAACAAGATCTACTGAATTGAGTTGCAGCTCTAGCCTAAGTGATAAACGGACCGTTGATAAACGATTCGTTGATAAAAGCATAAATTCAGATGCATGCATTTAGATATTAAAAGATGTGTACGTCCCGAAGATTCTATCGAGAGGCTGTGAACTAAAAATACCTTTTTATTGTTGGTAGACTAGCAATTTGAAACCTTTTTCAGTAAGCCAAAACGGATGTTTTAATAGGAGTAGAAGGCAAGTTGTACGTTTCAAACCAGGATTATCGACGATGTCGCTACAAGAAATTATCGTTGAGGTGACCGAAAAAGAGCACGTGAAAAGTGATTCACTGAAACCATGAATGTAGGCTGTCCAGTGAAGCATTCCATGCATGCATGCTTGCTGCCTTGTACAAGGAATAATTCCGTGTAAAACGCGATAGCGGACACTTTGCACTTTAGAGCACCTGGGTCGTTGCGCAATTGGCTTAGTTCCTTCTGAAAAATAACGTTTTTGCGTGTGGAATATGCGCCTCAGTAATTTTATCAAGCAAATTGTTTTACACGTTTGAGCGAAAATCTACGAAACCTTATATTCGCGCAATTTCCTGGCTGCCGTTGACTTAGTTTATGCATCCAAGCGTGCTTTTCGTCGGTGGAACTGTACTTCAGCCTTGAGGAGAAAAAAGATGTGTAAAAGCAGGTTGCGCTTAGCAAACCACACGTTTTATATATCTAAATATGTGTAATTTATGCCATTAAATGTATAAAAAACGTCCATAGGCATTCTTTTTTTTTGAACGTACTGATATTTCCCGATCATTTGTGAATGCATTGGAAACCGAAAATTATTCATTGGCACTCTCGAACTCAACTTACTCCCCCTTTTCTAAAAGCCAAACGCTTATTCTTCGGAAGAAACATTCTCTTGATAGACAGAAAATTACATGCTTACGATTGGATTCAAATGTACTAGCCATTGACCGTGCTGTACACATATGATCGTACAAAACCTCTTTTTCCTCTGACGCCTCTACCAGCGAGATCATGTGAAACCCTCTTTGTTTTAATCTGCTGCACCGCAAAAAGTAGCAATTACATAGATTGCGTGCCATAAGACCATGACACACACGCCAAGTCATTATGGATTTGACTTTGTGCGAGACTTCATATAATAATAATTCTGGTATGATATTTTATGAAACCGGACGTAACAATATGTTTGGCTTCATCGTGCTTGATTTAGTGTTTTATATAGTCAGCTATATGCATGCAACATTTGAATGTCTTTTTAAATCTTATAAATACTTATTTGACACGTATTTGCACCTTTTCGACATTTTTCGCTCTTTGGAAGCAAATTTCTTATTTATAATCAACAAAGAAAGACTTTAGATACTTATTTCGCATCTGCATTTGACTGACGGCCGTATTTTGTTAGTTTGGGATTTTTACAGAGGCCTTCAGACTGGTTTCAAATTAGATAGTGATTTTGCTCTAAGTTGGGCGCATTTCCATTGTTGGATCGCTAACTGTATATACCTTATGTAGGCATGGTCTCTGTTTTTTAAAGGATATCTGAGCAGCGTGCAAAGGTGTTATTGTTCAGTTACACTTAATGAATCGGCTTGAAGTGTTGGCTGAGGTCAGATTAAGCATGAATCGCATAAGATGTATATCACTACTGTAAAGAAGTATAAGAGTCAAGATATGGGAATAGTGACCCAAAAGTTCAAGCGACACCATGACAACAGGTTATAGGAGCCTGCTCTGAAGTAATCAATAGTAGAAATGGTTTTTTGATGCGTTTGGTTTAGCCATTGGGTGCGAAGGAGAGAAATTTCCCTAAACGATGTTGAGGTAGGCAAAAGCTGTAAACGAAAGTCGTATTGACGTTGTTTGCAGCACGTTTACAGGTGTTGTCCACGGTACAAAGGCTGTATTTAAACTAGTTTATAGTGAGGCAGGCTTGCGCCGCATCTACCACACTGCCTCCAGCCACATCCGCCAAAATATTATGGCAATAAACTACCAACACAACCGTAAGTGGACTAGGTTACAGTGGCTAACAAAGCTACAAAGTCATCTGTGCGTGTCGCACACGACCTGGTACTCGCAATCTTCCAAACTATTACAGGGAAGGGCTCGAGCCCTAAGCTACATAAACATGCCATAAAGGGCACAGTTATAAAGGAACTACTAAGCTGGACGCAGTCTACCAGCCAAGTTCTCACATAAACGTAGAGTACTGACTACACAGACCAATTTACCTCGTCAGATAGCAACCCTCCTAGCAACGCTTTTAGCACTTTGTAGTAGACACAAGCGCGTCAGATTTATTATATTTAATAATCCACTGGTGTGATCGGGGGGTGAGTCCCTCAATTTCGACTACAGTGTCTTTTTCCTCTTCCATGCCCCAACCAACTTTTCGACCCTGTGATAAATTTGAAGGCAGGGACTGAAAGAGGTAAACAGTATGTCTAATTGTACTACACACGACCTACTTGCCGCCTTACGTGTCACGTTTTACTCGAGAACTGGCTTCTCAATTATGTGAGCTGTGTGTATCCCGACACTTTGTATTGTGTCGGTCCTAATGACGACAGGTAAGCTGGACACATGATTACTGCCGGTAAATAACCGCTCGTTATAGGGTTTGGCGCATGATGTGGAGGATCTTCATATATATGTGGCCTAGGAATGGGTGCATGACAGGAAGGGGCAGTTTGATCGTGAGGTACGCAGAGCAGTGGTATAGTTTATTTGCACGAAGGCGTACGTGGCCGAATAAGCCCGCGCAATTACCGAATATCCTTTGCTCGTATGGGTTATGGGAATTTGTGCGAGTTGGGTTATTGGGGCGCCTTATACTGGCATTCCAGTCTCATCTACAGCAGACCGTCTACGCGTGCCATTTTCTCATGTCAGGCTCTAGGTTAAAGCAAATAGGGTAATTCGTCAATACAAGTGAGCTGAACATTCTGTGCCTTTAGTGAGTGATGTGTGATGGTTGACTCTGTAGCTCAGGTGTATGTGGGTTGCTGGGGCAAGATGTGGTGCTTATGGTTGAGCAGCAGCGTATCACCGCAGAATTTCATGGCTGTGCCTATACTCAACTAGGCCCATGTGGTGCCCGCGTGTCCTTACGCAGCGTTGACAGGTGTGGGGGTGCGAATGGTGTATACTGGGGCTCCTAGCAGTGGCAGAAGAGTTATAGTGCGATGGAATTTCAATGGACTGGGCATGCTTACGTGTTCAAAAACCGGACAGTGGAGGTACGAACAAGATGCGAACGTGGGTAGTTTACTGGAGATGGCCAACTACGCAAATTCGGCCTTGAAACATCCTTTGAGAAGATGGACATTCGAACATTGCATTTTTGTGAGTATCCAGCGGGCGAACTTCTGCATCTTCGCTTGAACGCTGTTATTGCGCACACATATCCAGCTTCTCACGTACTTCAATTCTTCACCCTGAAGGCAAGGATAGACTCCCGTTTCAGACCTCCTCAGTTTGTATCTGCGCCCTTACTTGCACCTGCGGAATAGCTTAAATTGGATGGACAACTAGGCGTGTATCCAAGCGGATGCAAGATCACCATCCTGTCTGACTAAACCGAGGCGGGGCAAAATTCATAGCCAACACGATTTTGGCTCCCTTGGTTGACAGCGGTCACCGAGTGGACGTCAACTTAGTATTCCAAGTCATCTATAAAGTCCCGACGAAACGCTCCAAGTTCTGGCGTCAGTGTATATTTGCAACGACAGAGGCAGTCGCTATACGGCTAACTAACTTGAATTTATGCTCGCAAAACGCGCTTATATAGACACTAGGGCTCCCTTGACCAAAGTATAACTCCGCATGTGTCCCCTAACCCTAACACGTCGCGCTACAAGACGATGCAGTGACGCGAACTAATTGTCATACTCCTCTCTTCCCCCTCCCCTCTTCTCTCCCTGACCCCTTGATAGGACTGAGATATGACCCCTAATCTCTGACCACTTTCTTCCTCGTAAGGGCCGTTGATTGGATTATTAATTTTTTCTCACTCTATGCTGTTTTATCTTATTGTAACTGTGTGATGATGAATAAGCTAAAATTTATTTTCGCCAAACTCGACTTCTTTAATGCTTATGTGGGTATCATTTCTTGAAATATAAATTGAAATTTCTTGGGGTACGAGGATTTCTTAATTTCCTTGAGGTCTGTTCTACTGATATTGGTACTGAGACAGAAAAATTCAATATTTGACGCTTTCTGTGTCGAACCGCTGCATTTGTTTGACGGAAGTATAATCTTGGTATACGAATGGTGATTGTAACTTGTTTAAAGAAAAGAGCCTCACTTACGTAGCGGGGGTTTTGCTACGGAATGACGCACATCTGGCATCCGCTTAGGTGTAGTCGAGGATACACGAATAAAGGTCAACAGTAACATCGAGTGACACTACCTGTCTGCAAGCTTGTTGTAATAGGAATTATTGGTCCCTTTTTTGCTAATACAAGTGAACATGCGAGTCCCAGAAGTAGAAGACGGCTCGATCGCTGGGACAATATGTTTATTCGCCTGACGT
>UYRU01043872.1:384-12200 GCA_900617775.1 Dibothriocephalus latus | reverse complement strand
GGCTTTGGCACGAGCGTGTATTTGTCTGGAAACAAAGAGTCAACAGGGGTGGGTGGCAGCATTCTTGGAGGAAGGTGGCACGCCGTTCGGAGGAAGAGGGAAAAGCTTTTGTAGGAGGGAAACAATCATGTGTAGGCCGAGCAGGATTTTCGCTGAAGAAGGGACGTGGAGAAGCTCAAACTTGTTCAGTCGGAAATAACAGTAGTATTAATGGTCAGAAAGTAATTTTGGTCAGTGGAAAAAGGACACTAGGGGTGAACACTGGAGAAGAGTATCCGTTTCCAGGGTGAGCCTCGTGGCTTTCCGTGGGACTTTAAAAAGTCAAATCAAGTCGCATTGCCTGCAATAAAAACCAGGTGAGCAGGCATACAAAACCCATATGCTTGAACCTAAAAGCTACCTTTTTACGATCATCTTGAGCAGGGAATTGCTGCCTTCATTCCGGTTGGTATTGAACAAGTCCAGCCAGAGCTTTGGACCACAGCACTTGGATTACCCAAAGGCCCACCTGAAAAGTGGCTTAACATAATAGGGTTATGTGAGGAAATTTGGTGGCACAGACATTTCCTGTATCAGCTGGATTCGAACGGGAGTTAATTCAATCACCCTCGCCCCCAAAAGAAAAATCGCTTTCAGTGTTTCGGGTGGATTTTGCTGGTGTGCCGGGCTTTATTCGATGACAGACAGCTTTATTCACATGCAAAAAGGCAAAGGTGTTGGGACCAGAATTGGGTTCACTTGCACTTTCGGTTTCACTACTGGGACTGTTTATAGAATCAGTCAGGGTAGAGGTGAGGGAGGCAGAAGAAGTACAGTGTTGTAGAAGTTAGTTGCCACGCCAGCCTGCCAAAAATAACAGCCCTCGCATTAATCGCAGATTTTTGTATGTTGTGTTGCAATTGCCAAGTTAGGTGGCGAGCGGACAACCTTCTAATCAGTCAAGCAACGCTCCTATTGGTGGACTCGTTTCTAAACAGCTTCTAAACAGTGTATCTTGGTTGTATGTTAACTTAACGCTACTATCCTCGCCCGTTCAGAGAATATTTTTTGCGGCGGATCCAAAATCCCCCCTACTCTTAGATGGCAGTCTCTGAAGGCTATTTCATCATCCACCACCGGTGGAAACGCAGCTGGGATTACAGACAGACCCTGTTTTTCCACAGTTCCTGTCTGTTCCGGTTACAGGTTTAAAATGTCCGGCAGAATAACTTATTTATCTGACTGACTGAGTGGTTTCTGTTTCGCAAAGAAAAATGTCATTTCCGCGCATGAAAAATAGGTCTCGGCGTAATCCTCATTTAAATTTAGCATTGAAGGCGTTTATGGATGCCCACAAAGCACTCAGTGGATACGGAGGAAGGGTTCAGCAAGTAAAAAAATTGAATATGGAATGCAAAGCTCGGTAAGGGTTATCTGTATGGTCGCCTAAACAACGCACGGGAACAGGAATCACTCCGCCCATTTAAGAAAGGTGGTCTTTCAATAAATTTCAGGAAAGGTGAATACTCGTATGTTTTATCCCTAACATAAACATCAACGTAAATCTAAACTGTAACTTTAATTTTACCAAAAACCCTGTTATAAACCTAAACCCTAGCAGTTACACAAGCAGAGAAGGGCTACGGAGGAAGTCAAGAAAAACTGTGTTGGGCACTTCTGGCCTTCTAGTTAATATTAGTCAACTGAAAGGGCTTTAAATGGAGCTCCAAGGCATAGCGGGATGAGCATCTCCAATACCCTAATCAGTCCACCACGAGCTTGAGCCAGCCTGAGGCAGACGCAGTGACTACAATTGGATTATAATTAAGGTAGGCTCGCCGGATCTACCCCACTCTCTCACCACTCCTACACCAGGACTCATTGTCAAAAAAGTCAAGAAGACCAGAGATGGGGAGGGCGCAAGCGGTGTGTGCGAAACACACTCCAGCACGCGCCATATCAAAATCACCTTACTAGGTAGGCTCCTGCCTGGGAGCGCTATAAAGGCAACATTAAGAATGAGACATTGAGCCTGACTCTCAGCCCGCAGTAAGCCACTCCACACAGCTAGATATACACTGGACTGGCTGTTGTGTCCAAGTCTTCCCGTCAGTTGGTAACCTTCCAAGCCACGGCTTTTAGTGCACCGTGACAGCTGCAAGCGCATCAGATTGTTTAAGTGGGGGTCGACTTCACTCCCTTCCCCCCCCCCACCACCAGCAACAGGCCACCGCCTAGCTGATCAGTCGCCAGAGATGGGATGGGATGGGCGCAGTGCTAAAAACGAAAATAAGCTGGAGGTGAGCATTGTAGAGCAGGTTGTGCAAGGGAAGAAGAAAGGAAGAGGCAGAAGGAAGAAGGAAAAGCGAGAGAGAAAACAAAAAAGAGAACGAAAACGGGAGCGAGAACACGGCTTATCTTTCAGACAGAAATTCACTACAGATGGTCGTGGATTGTGTTATCATCACCTATGATTAAGGATTTCCGAGGGAATCCGAAACGTTAGGCAAATAAAACTCGTGTTCCAGTGATCGCATCTTCTTCTTCTTAATTCCATAAATTGTTCAGCTGAAGATAACGCTATATTTTCTTTATTTTCAAGACCAATACATTTAAATACTTCAAGCTGTCTAATGAAATGGTAACTGAAATACTGAAAGGCATTTTCGATTGAATCAAATTACCCAAGTCACCTAAAACTGCTTATCGTGCAACCTACTCTCAAGATATTTCTGTTACCGCAGAATACCGACGTTTGGGAGAGCTTCTTTCTGATTGCCCGCAAAAAAGCATAAGCTGTTTTAAAAAATGGTTACTTAAGTAACGTGTATCTTTCTCATTGGTTGTCCTTGTCCCTCTAAAAGCTATTATTTTTACAGAAAATATTCACAAAAATTAATTCTTCTGTACTCTATTTGTAAAAAAATTACGCCTTCTTCAACTTGCATAGTAGAAGAAAGGGTTATTTACAATTTTAAAGATCGTGAAATTTTCATTTATAATACACCTTAGGCGTCAGTTTCTCAATGTTGCCTAGAAGGTATGCAACATGAACCACATCCAGTACAAAATTTCGTGTGATCTCTTCCTCATATGGCCGGTGAAATTATTCCGCCATTTAGCAACGTTTATAAAATCGAAATATACCTCTTCTTTGGGCATACAAACTTGATGAAGGTGGAATTTCCTACCAAAGGAGCGAAAAAAATAGTATTTTTGTACATTTTCTCTCTAAAATATTTTTTTTATTTATGAGGACGGTGAAAATCAATGAGAAAATTCATATTACTTAATTAGTGATTGTTTAAATAATATAATTTTTGGAGGAGGTCACAAAAAGCTCAATAAAAAGCCAGCATCCTCGCATGACAGAAATGTCTTGAGACTAGCTTCTACAATAGTCAGTATTACAACCCTACTTAAGTAATCGGTTCAAATCGAAAGCACATTTTATAATTTCGGTGGGTGTTTCATGAGATAGAGAATCTGCTGTATAAGCAGAATACTTAATTGCCGTGGTAGAGAAAGAGAGGAATTTTCTGCCTAATTGGTAGTGGTTGATTCATTATTTATACTTTAACTTACGATATTCGCGGTTGCGTAATATTCTTTAGCAGTCGTGAAAAGGCTTGGTGCAATTATTATACACCCGTCTTAGTGCAAATATAGCTCACAGAAACAAAAATTGAACATTGCAATTAGGTCACATGGATAAATTTATTGGTCGGACTTTTAGAACGATATATGAGGCTGCCTACCGTCAGAGACTGACGATTCGGTCACGTAGAACGCAGATTAATGATTGGTTCACCGCTGCGAGCGAAGCTTTGTTCCCATTCACCTGTTTAGCTGGTGCGGCCCACACAAAGGACCGCGCTGTCAAAGCGTGGAACAAAAACGGTTGCCTGATTATCTCGCAGCATGCGCCGTTCCTGCTGCACTGAGTCTGCATGAGGCTTGAACTACCGCCATGCGATTGTTCGAACATCGATTTCGATGAGGTCCACCATATGCACCAGTAGGTCGGTACAGTGATGGTGATTGGCCACAGGGGTTAGCTTAAAAATGATAGCAGACTTATTTAGCGCCAACCGCATTCTAAACCTTCACCATGGGTCAAAAAGACCAGACTAGATACGGCACTGGCCACTTTCTCCTATGAGAGCCAGAAACCCCGCCGAACATAGTCTTAAGTTACAGTAGACTTTGCGCGGGTACTACTAAACTACCTACCCCCACTCACCTTCAGTAGGTGTCAAGACAGGCACAAAGATGCCAAGGCTAATATGACTACTGACTAGCAATGTGGCCTCGTCCTCAGTTTTTCGCCTGAGTTGGCTGTGTAGGGCGCCTGGGTTTGCCTTTCAGAGGTTTTGGCGAGTACGTTGTCCCTGTACTGGGGAGTGCAGATTTTTCCTTATATGTATGCATGTGATGGAACGCCTAAGCCGTAGACCTTTAAGTAGCGTCAGTCACTGTAGCCAATCGGGACGCCAGCTAGTTGATACACTAGGACAATTAATCGGGGCATTAGAGAGGGAAAGCCAGTGAGGCCTACATGCTCACTGCAAATCAGCTTCTACTTACTATAATAAATCTGATACACTTCAATATACGAAAAGGCGCTAAAAGTCGTGGTTAGAGAGCTAGCCAACTGGCGAGATAACTCACTCCTCAGGATTTGGTGCCAGACTGCAGCGGCTCGTCGATGCGGCCTTTATTGTATTCGAACCGATTTTAGGTCAGAGTAACCCTTATTGTAGCCCGCTGCATATACCGAAGACCGAGTGTTGTGCGTAGCACGTGTAGACGGACGAATTACATTTGTCCGCTGCTAAACCCGTGCCCGCTACCCGCCCCGTTGACAACGAATTGCCATCGAAGCACGATGGGTTAGCGAGCTAGGATTATGGCCGATGCTGCGCAGGTTTACCCCATTTACCACGCAGTGCACCGGTGTTGCACCCTCTTTTATGGGTCACGTGATGGACGTCGTCGCATGCAGCTGTCGAAGCCTCCAGCTCCCCTTAGGGTTCAGCCGTGAGACACCTTAATGGATGGATCACTTCTACAGGGTAGCTTTGCACTACGCCTATCTCCACTGGATGGTCAACCTGGCCATCGTCCCCTGGACTCCGGAGCAATTATTGACGTCAAGTTGTATTTGGATAAGCATGCCAATCTTCGATCGGAAAAAAGCCTCCGTACGCTCCCTGATCGCCAATTCTAAAAATATAAGCATACATTACTCTAAGGATTGCAGGTAAATGGTCAAAAGTAAGAGTTTAAGAATGCATCGTGGTGGGCTTGGTCAAACATGGAAAGCTGAAGACCTGCGAAATATACATACATATATGCCCCTCACCCGATTGATGATCGTAGGTTGGGTTTCCAAGTGCCGAGCTCAGTTTTTGAGATGATTTAAGGTGGGCACTCTTGAGTTCCTTATTTGTTTAAAAGAAACATAAATATATGGAAAATGGGCAAAAGCGAACATAAAGCAAATACAAAAAAATATTAACACTGCACGGATGGAAGAACGATTTCAATTATTAGCGCCATGACCATTGCCCTAATTGGAACGTAATTGAAGTGCTTGCCGCGGCTAACACCAAACAGGCGCATGTATGCCTCGAAGCTTGGCATACCGACACAAACAGCATCAACTGTCATGTTGATCTAGATGCATACAATGAAGGCCTGTGTGCACGGCTCATTTAGGAAAGGGCTCCTCGTAAACATCGCCGTAATTTACTATGCATAATTAACTATGGGGATATGTACTAACTAATCAACTATTTATTTCGTCGTATATTTCATTGAAATTATCTTCAATTGAGGTTCAAAAAGAGACTTTCTCCTTTCTCTGCTCTATAAATTAACGTTTTACCTTACACTTCGCTGTTTTTTTCTTGTTTTATTGTTTACAACTGAACTGCTCGCATAGGCTCATGGATACCTCTGTTCACCTCCATGTCAATCAACTAATTGCCGCCCATTTGCGGGTATTATTTGCTCACTTCTTGCTTTCTAATGGCTGTACTTCCCATTACCTTCTGATTTGCGCTTACACCTATCGCGGCGGTTTAATTAATGGCCTTAAATTTCCTTATACTTACTTATGCTTATTTTTTAATTATCGCGCGTTTTCTCGTTGTCATATATTAGATTTTTTAATAAATGTGCCCTATACCTACAATTTTATGCGCTCTATTTTTTGGTTAGTCTCCCTTCCCCTGATAGGCCCCAGCCATATAACTCCTAGTATCCCCGGTCCCGTATTCGACAATCCTGGGTTTTTTGTTACTGTGGTATTTTTGTAAGGAATTTTTACCAAAAAAAGTAATAAATTGTTGCCGTGACTATGACATCCTAACAACATCTTTCTGTTTCCAGCGAACACTACCTTATTAAATCGAGAGGTCACTCGCTCGCAAATACGGATTCCGCATTTTGAGCACGATTATAGCTGACCCCTACAGTAGTCTTCATCAATTCGAGACAATAATATCTGAGCTCCAGAACCGGTGCATTTCGTCCCTAGTACGGCAGTGCATAAATGCTAAAAGCAAGAATGCTCGCATGAAAAAGCGACTCGAAGCTATAAGCACTTCTTCATCCTATTACCGACGGAAATATGCCTACGAGAGTTGCAAATATTCTGTAATGCCGCCAACATTACCAGCTGCGTCCCGGCATATTTTTCACATACTTCCTCCCACGAGCGACAGTTTTTCTCCTAAAAAACCACAAACTACATTCCATTTTTTGAATTCTGAGCCATGCTTTAGGAGTTTTTTCACTGTCTGCTCTTTTTGCCCAGTAACATCTGCTAACTCGAGTTAACTGACATCACCCCATCTGATTATATTACTTGGAACAAGTGAGTAGCCACCTACAATTACGTAAACTACCTTCTTTGAAATGTTCGGCTTTACCGATGCATTTCTTAACTACTGTGTACCGATAGGGAGTTCAAAGGCATTTGCGTATATTCCCCTTAATAAATTGACTTCGCTTGACTTGAGTCTTACGCCCGCCGAAATAAGCCTGCTCTCTAAAGGAATGTGGTTGAATCATATGGATGCTGCGCCCACGAGCTTCTTAATCAGCCTCAAATTCCTCCTACTTACCTCATCCATCCCTGAATAAACGCGTGCAGACACCCACAGCTGTGCATTGAAGATGCATTATCAGCTTTTCAGCTTTGGCCCTGCACAGCCTAGATAAATGGTACACCGTTGCATAGAATAAGATTCGCATTTTCGAAGTCAGCCCGTCCAAAAGGCCGGACGTTTCTTGAGGTCATGCACTCCGATCACTAATGCATCTAACAGCCCATTGATTTCCTGTCTTCTGCCGCATATGCTCTATGCGGAAATGGTCGATTGTCATTGCGAGGTGGATTCAACTACCTCGGATTATCAAAATTCTGCAAGTATGTCCTTTGTTTAAGAGAACTATAACAAGTTTTCAACATTCGGAACATTTTTCAAGGATTCTGGGTGCCAACTCGGCGGAATATGTATTGCGGTCTGGTAGAGTCTGCGGCCTCGGAGCTCTGTGCCAGGTCTTATCTTCTCGACAAATAAATATATTCTCTATTTTAAGCACCAGAGGGCACTGTAAAAACAAACTTAGTACTGATGCACAATGATGTCAGTGTGCACATTCGTGGTCGGTGTGAGTTGCCAGCTATACAACAGAAATGCTTAGTATGGTAGGTATTTTTTACATCCGCCTGCAATTTTTTTCCTTTAAAATGGTACTTTGCGATCTTCAAAAATGCTGGACTATGAAAGAAGCAATTAAAATGTGGGGGAGTGTCCATTGACTCCCCACGTTCAAAAAACAACTGAAGGAAAAATCTCCTTCGTTTTTAAGGAGAAAGGTAGGTTTATACTACAATGACAGTCCACAGTGTGAGTAGGAATCGCCAACAGAATGCGTTCAGTAATGATAACTAGCATGTAAACTTGCAGAAAAGTACAGAATCCCGAGGTATCCCACTCAAAACTGGCAGTAATATTGATTTCGCACTGCCAATGCACACTGGCTGCGATCGGCTAATTAGGGTGTCCTCTATAGATCTTAAATTAACTTCCTTAGCTGATTTCTTGTGAGTAACTGCTCGCCGATGCACCCCTGTCTGGTAAGAAAAATACATATTCCGTAAACTGGAAGGGAAACTAAAACTCTGTGCATTTTTGCCAATCTTTCCGTGTTCCAAGTTGATATTCTTCCACGGGCACCCTAACACCAGAACAATACTAGTAAGAATCGAACGTTTAGGTGGTTTTCACTGCCTGCTCGATCCCCACTGCAGATTTCTTTAGAAAGTGCTTGTAAACTGGCGATAACTGTGATTACTTACTGTATTCTTGGATTTACTACTAAGACCCCTTTTGGTCGAAGTGATCATTGTGTTCTTGTCTGGGAGTACAGCCATTTCTCGGAAACCGTCGCTCGTGCAATAAGCGAGAAAATGTATAAAAAGGGAATTACACTAAAGTGAAAGGACTACTTAGCGTGACTGACTGGAGCACTGTATACGTGTCCGACCCGAACGACGCCTGGTGCTTCTTTAGGAAATTGACTCAGAAATTAGTAGAGAACTGCTGCCTGCTTAAGAAAAGCTTGCGCGTCTCCCCGCCGGAATGGGCGACGCCAACCATAAAAAGGAACTCAAGAAGAAAAGAAGACTATGAAAAACATGTGTCAGATATCAACAACCCGAACACTTCTCCGAATTTAAAAACAGCGAGCTATATTTGGAAAACTACTTCGAAAAGAATGGTTGCTCTTTAAGACAGAACTAGTCAATTAAATAGCTACCAACCTAAAAAGATTATTTTCTTACGTGAATAATGCAAAACGCAATCAAGATCCCACTCCTTGTCTGAAAGATAACCCGGAAAAAAAGTTTACTGATAACTCGGACAAGGCGAACCTCTTATCTAACTTCTTTATATCTGTGTGTACCGAGGAGCCGCCTTTTAACGAGGATGTGCAGCGATATATTGTCCCAGCGGCGCATAAAATTAGTACGGTATACTTCGCAACAGACACAGTAAGAAAAGCCCAGAGACAACTATAGCCCACTAAATCGCCTGATTGGGATGGCTTATCAGCGAAACTTCTAAATGAGCCCGCAGAACGACTGGCCTCCCCACTTTCCAAGATCTTTGAAAATTCGATGGAGAAGGGGGCTCTGCCTACTGACTGGAAGCTGGCCAACACAACCCTTATTTATAAAGGAGAGAGAAAATTGCCTAATAACTTTAGACCAGTTAGTTTCACAAGCATCTGTTACAAACTAATGGAGAAAGTAATCAAAACGGAACTAATGAGACACATCGAGGAGAACAACTTGCTAAGCACAGCGCAACACGGATTTCAAAGTGCCAATCTTGTCTCACCAACCTACTAAAATCCATGGAACGCTGGATGAATTCATTTGAAATGGATTCATCGGCCGATGCGATCTACATTTAATTCAGCAAGGCATTCGACAGGGTTCCAGGCAGACTACTTATATCAACGTTGCATCAAACGGGAGTGACTGGAAAGGGTTTGACTATGACCTGCGAGGTGCTATTGAAGATGCACACCATTAGAACATTTTAAATGGTGGTAAAACAAAGTTGTCGGTGGTCGGCGGTGGAGAAACTGGTTTCCAATATGCCATCATAGTGGGCGTAGACAAAAGATAGGCCGCGTGGCACTCTCTATATGAAATTCTGGAATGTCCGATATGCATTTTGGAGACCAACTGTCCTTTGCGGGAACCATAAAAGTGATCCATTTAGAATGAGATGTGGTCACGTAATATCAATATGATATCGGTGGGGATAGCACAGCAGTCGACAACTGCGGGTGAGCGTCGTCGGGATGCTGACGGTAAGTGAAATGTGTGACGTGACGATAATGATAGCGAGCGGAAAATATGTGCGAAAGTAGGGAAGGAACGTTCGTCATCTGCACAGAAAGTTATCAGGCCATTTTCATCCGGTATCCACGCGAAGAAGTGGCCTCAGCATATTCAAATAACCCTGCCAAATTTGTTATCGTTAAAACGCCACTGTTGCTATGACTTTCCCTTTGTAAAATTTGCTATTCAATCGTTAATTATTTATATTACTGTACATATCTGGGGTTACTCATATAAAACTGTTGTTTGCTAAATTTGACCTCGTTTATCATTTACTTTTGTTTTAATAAGTAAAGGTCAATGTATTGCTTCGATTGTCCGAATGTTGCATTCGTGTGCTCGCACGCATCTGTAGTTGACGGAATTGTTGTGTTGCTGTTTTGAAGGGATTCCTGACTCTTGCAACCCTCAGAAGTGCTATTTTACGTTTGAACTCGCCAGTTTATCATTATTTTTTGCATCCGGAACTAGAAATGCACCCATTTAGACTGGTAGCGCTGCATTAATATATATTAATGCAGACGTAGACTTACGTCTCGAAAACACCAGATATCCCATATAGGATTTCCATGCATGGGGCCTCCGGTGGTTTAAGACTTGATAGCATATACATAGCGAGTAGCTGTGGGAACGTTATAGTAGGTATGTCCGATTAATAGCAGTTTTTTTCCAAAATGTCGTTATGACGGTGATATGGAAAATTCGCGATACGGCTTCACATTTCGATATGGTTAGGACGATTGTATGTAATGAGCATGGCAGTGCTCTATATGCCTCCCCCATCTCCGTGGCGTGACCCCTTCTCACACCTGCAACTTTGGGGTGATTTCAATCTCACATCCTATATATGGTGTGTTATAACACACCATATTTGATATGCTATAGCAAAACATATCTCCTATATATCTATTTATCTTGACCTGTATATCAATTTTGTTCGCAAAATAAATATCTGCTAGATATCGATTATTATAGACACTGGGCAATCGGCGACAATAGCTACTCATGCCTTGTATACTTTCCTTAACGTGCGATTTATTTATCACGTTATACTCATTTCTCGTGTGGTGAGATGTACTGTAAACACGTTAAATATGATTTTTTTTATTCAAAATCTGGAAAAATGTATGTACAACCTATTGTCCTAGTCCATCAGTTTTATTATTCCGTTGACGTGGACAGGTTACCAGAAGATTGTCCCGCATTGTTATCTACAAGCCAGCAGTACTTAAAAAAGGTCCGAAATTAACCTACCAGTTTATTGAGTTTTTGTTTCTGTAGTCGCTATCCATAGCTTTAAAGCGACCTTTAATTCGCATGGCGAAGGCACCCTCCAGGTTAGATGATTTTGCATTTTGTTCCGTCGACACCCATTGGATAGATTTCAGAATAGTCATCAGTATTTTTCTGTAGTCCTGAAAAGAACGACAGCGTTATTTGTGGTGAATTGTTGACGAGGATATGGCTTCGCCTTCGAGAATGTGGGTAGTGTCATCAGCTGCTGACTACCGTTGACGTTGAGACAATAGTCATGTTTGTATATCCTTCATGCTGATCTCTATACACGCAAACGAAAGGGGGGATCGAATTAACTAAGCATATAAATGGTTCTACCCCTATGACTAATTCTTCTCCGCAATCCTCGCAAACCACTTCCGAAACAATTAATGACTTCAGCTAATAGTTAATATTGTTTTTGTGGATGGTATACATACTCAGTGAAAATAAACAGCAAAGGAGATAGAGTAAGCTATCTTTAAGATGGTATATCATTGGAACTTAACTGACGATTTTCGGTGTGAGCCTAGTTGCTTGAAAAAAAGGCATGACAGAAGCGTATTTTCATTAGCTCTTATTCGGGTTCTCATTTCGCTTAAATTAACGACAATTTGCTCTGGTATGAACA
>UYRU01043871.1:3191-14596 GCA_900617775.1 Dibothriocephalus latus | reverse complement strand
AAACACAAAAGCGCACAAATCCACATTCAAACTCCTAGTTGACATCGATGGGACGTATACCAGCGCTGACTTTAATCCGCGTCACCTCTGCCAAATTCTAGCATCGGTAATACTATTAATACTAAACCATCCAGTTTCATCGCCATCCGGTGGCAGTAGAACATTTAGTAGCAGTATTAGTATCGGCCTTCTTAAGGCTACGGGTGCGTAGGTCTAGGTATTGCCGTAACACCTGCACAAAGTTCTCCTCTCAATCAACTCCGAATCACGCGGTATTCTGGCATGCATTAGAGAGACTGGCCTACGCTGGATACTGTTCGGTAATGTCGGCTCTATCTTGTCACCGGCTCAGGCAGGTAACGTCTACGTTCACCTAAAACGAACTTCTTCGTCTAATCACATGATGGACATCAGCGAAATCAATGGACGTACTATGGTCATCATCAGCAGGCTGTTCTATTTGTATATGCCAGTGGATGCATGTAACAGCTTAGCTAGTGAAAATACGTTTAGCTAAACGGTATCTTGTCGGTAGACAGTGATAGAGGTGGTCTGTTGTCATTGACCGATTACATATTGTAATTGCACACCGTTTTAACTCCTCTATAACAGCCATACGCAGTCCCCTGTTAGACACACGGATATGGCTCACAGTATACCTTGCAACCACAAGCACCCCACCTCACCGCTCTCAACACGTTGACTCCGCCATACAGGCGGCATTGATTCTAAGTGTTAGACTAACCCTAAACCATATAAACATTGTTCATAACCCCTGTCAATATATTGGTCTGACAATGAATGACCAAATATATGGTTTTGCCAGTCTAACTTTCCCATCGTGACACGACAATTTTCGCAAAAAATGAGTTTTGACCCTTGACAATGTTGGGACGGATACACTGGTCGAATTATGTTGCCTTTATTCCCATGAAAACAAAATGGTTTTGCAAGCAAAGGAATATACACAAAAAACGGCCGCTAGACCCCTCAAACGTACTACACATATTTGTGTATTCCTGGGCCTGTCGCACATTTGAGCTCCCTGTAATGCAAAAGTAAAATTGAGGATGTTATGCCACAAAACTAAGTCATACTTTGGGTAAATTTGAGAGATCCAATGTCAAGTATTACTAAAAATAAATATAAATATATGCAGAAATCAACTACGCTGAGAAAGTCACATATACGCCCCCGAATTTGCAAACCCAAAGTCCTTAAAACGCCATCTCCGTTGCACAAAACTGAAGATTATACTCCGTCAGCCTAGGTATACGTCTCAGTATGAATTGCCAAAAAACATACATTTGTAAATTAAGCACTGCAATCATAACATGACAGTTTTCCGAGAAATCTGATTTTGTGTTGAGACCAAAAGCGTACGCTGAAAAACCGAGCACTCGGACAACTTCATATCCAACGTATCGAAACCGCAGCAGCCTGCGTTTGTCCCGCCACCTATCATTCCTTTATTCTAAGGTTCAGATTGAGGTTGATTAGCCACATATTTGATTCATGTCATAGGTAACTTTCGAAGCGTATAAGTTCGAAAATAAAAAGATAAAGATACCGGATTATTTAAATTAAAAGAGATTTGATTTTTGGAAAAAGAGCAGGCAAAATGTAGGTGTACTTGAAAGCCTTAGTCATGCCCTGTTCGGTAAAAATGCTTCCGTGAACTTTGGTTCATCCACGGAACAAGTTACACCTCACGTTACAAAGCGGTCCATAAAACTTTTTGTCTGCGACGAACATTGCATATGAGACGCATGCATATTGTTCTCATCACTTATGTATATTTGCGTGACAAATCACGTAAAACCAGTGTCCTATCTACATTTACGTAAACGCAAAGTAAATACATCTCTACTAGTAGATGTAGATTTTACATTTCCTTATTGATTATTTATCTAAATGTTTGCACTGACTGATAACCGCGAAATCTTCAGCGAACTTCTAACAGGTAGCCGATACTATAAACAGGGGTGACATGATACACCCTAGTGTTAAAGTATATAGATGCTAAAAGGTCAGGCATCCTTTTGCCGAAATTCTACTCATGCAGCTCATGCACATATGTGGACAGTGAGCAAGTAACAACGACGGTAGTTCCGTAGGATCTTCCCACATATTACTCCTCTGCAACAAGTGTGATCCAACCACAAAACTGGCAAGGAATACTGCAGCACAGAAGGCTACAGACTGAAGCTTATATCAGCCCACGCCATCAGCCCAGTCAGTTTGTCGTTTTTTTGGCTAATCGATAGATGTTTGTATAAATCGTGGAATATTTCATAGGGACAAATTTGCGCTTTGGGTTCGCCGAACCTCTCGGTCCACAATCCTATGCGAAACAGCGAACGTCAGTGGACACAGGTGGTGCCTACATCATCGAAATTAATCATAATCCCAATTCCGGCGTGACTTTTCACACTTGATTTAAAACTTGGGCCAAATCGGATGAAACATGGACGATGCATTTCTTGTTACGTAAATTGGACACTTAAGAGCACGAGCGGTTAATGCAAATGCTTTTACCGAAAATACAAAGTGAGTGAACATTCGACGAAACCGTTTAAGGTATCAGAAAAGTTCAGCAAGAAGTCTTCGTTGTCTGTTTTTTGGAGGACAGACGATTTTCTGACGCTCGGCAGAATCGTCAATCATGAGTGTGAACAGTTAAACCTGATGACCATGACAGTACAGTAACTCAAGGGTTTATCTTTTGTTTGTGTCATTCAATCGCCTCGCGATCCTATATTCAGAACCTGCATGCTCAGCAAAATTAAATGAATCATGAATTCAACCTAAGAACATACACAGCCGAGTGTCAACCACTTATCAACCGTAAACACTCATCATTTGAACTATTACTGGGCACATTAGATTTGCCACAACAACGGCTCTAACTCCCAGGTCCACTTTCCAGCAAAGCCCCTGAAGTACTTAGGCGATTGGGCCACGGAAGAACGCAAACAGGTCATTTGCGGATAAACTCGCGGCTTATTTTTTATAATCTGGCTCAAAGGAAGAAAGTGTTGGGAGCAGCTTTAACCGACGTCATCGCACAGTGCACCATCGCGCTGCCAATAGACCACGTGTGTGATGATATCGCGCAAGCTGCCGACAGAACTGGTGTTGTACCGAGCCAGTGGGATGAGTTAGAAATCGAATCGTAAGGGGCTTACCTGAATCGAGGGCGTCCGACGAAATTAGTTAACATTGGCAAGTAATAGTTATACTTAAGCATGTCTACAGTAGGTCACATATCTGAGGAAAGGTTGGGAGATTTAACACAAACTTGAAATCGTTTAGTTAGTTCATTGGTTTGGCTTGAGGCGCAAAATGCTGTTTAATAGAATTGAATTCCATTCAAGTCAGTATAGTTGGAGAAAATATAGGCGAAAACGGGCGAAATCTAACCTTTCTTGACTTGCAACGAATTTCCTATGCTTGTAAGCGCTGAGGAGAAGATATTCATATTTGAGCGTGCTGAAGTGTAAAGGTACATTCATAAAGAGCAAGAACTCTTTAATTGTATGTCTTCACAACAGAGAAGATTTTGTTTTGCGTCCATGAAATTGAGGTTAGTGTACTTAAGAGACACAGAACTAGAGTCGGGAAAAAATTGATGAATTAGGTAAACAAATGTTTGCTCTATAAATATGTTACTTTTTGTGCCCCAAAAGATAAGCAATAAACTCACAAGAGGCAAAATGCATTTTACTACGCCGAAATTAGTAGGCCTATTTGACTTTAGATGGATTTCCTCGAAATCTTATATGTTTTCTTATTAACCTTGTAAACCAACTTCATCCAAACGTTGCCAAAATACAGACAAAAATCAAAAGATATAAAAACTTCAAAAAGAAAAGGCTTAAGATTATCATGTTTGAGAATATTGGAGGATATTTTGAATTAGTCTGTTGTGCAATTAAAATCAAAGAGCGGTGCTCTGAAGTAAAATAACATATTGAAAACTGCTCTGGTTTATGTAGAACTGTGGAAATTCATTTTTCTCGGCAATGAGTTGACATGCTTGGGCGATTCTCAAGTCACGACCCACACAGGCAGCTATTTAAGGAGGAATGTTTAAGTACTCATTATTTAGGTAGACGCTTTTAAGATATTTCTTATTTCTAATTTTTCGGTAAATAGGTTCAACAAGATCGGTATTTATGGACAAACCAAGCAAAACTGTGAAATTCGTAAAGTATTGAAAATAATTTTGAAAACAGTTTGCTCCTCATCGCACTCGAACTGTCGAAATAATTTTTTTAAATGTAACAAACGGAAGTTTCTTTCGACATACACAAGATGGTATGAATTTGATTACAAATACAACCGTTATCTAACTTTTTAGCAAACAGCCAACCTGTCCATGTGTGGCAGTCAATGTATTTTTATTCCGCTCAATAGCCGGGACGTGATTTCTATAGAAAATCTTTTTGCAATGGTCAATAGAAATTGATACAAAGCACGCAAGAATCTTTTCGTGCATAAAAAACGGGAATTTGTCCTAGGTATCTAAATTTGGAAGAAACTGTTCATTAGGTGACTACATCCATTGCTGACACATTTAGTGGAAAAAAATAGTGCATAAAAATTTTGTTTTCGTACTTATTGTGTATTAGCTCACCGTCCTTGTCCATCCTTATGCCTTAACCACACTTTTGTTTCACATTGGACCAGAGAAATTTCATATTGCCATTTTTTGAGTTTGCAGATTTTTGTGAAACTTACATGTTTCTCTGATAGTAAATAGTAATTTCTCAAACAAACTCTAACATGTTTTACCTACAGTTTTAGCTATACTGTTAAGATAATTTGTGGCACGCTACGTGTACTGACATGCCGCAAAATAACTTCCATTACGTTTTACAACTTTATTCACGAGATACTACACTTACTATAGGCACAGTAGGAAAAAGTGAACGCAAAAAAATCTGCAAATAGTAGTCATTCGACTGTGAGCATTATCATAAACCGCGCGTCGATTTATTAAACAACCTAGTGAGAAATTTGTCTTCGATTTTGTCGCTTGGCAGACATGAGCATAAGCCTTTTCTCCAAACTGCATGTGAATAAAAATCAGGAGAATGTCTAAAAAGCACATAACTAAACGAATAAGCGTTAGATATCAGCATTTAAGGGATTGAATAGAACTTGTTGGAACTATACAGTAATCAGATAGGATCTGCCTAATTTATAACCAGCAATGCATGCAATATTACCAGCAAAACTGTCGTCCCATGCTTTGTGTTGTTAAACAATGTTTTTGTTGTCTAACTGACTATACCCTGAAAAGTTGCCGCTATCATACAGACGTTTTTTCCTTTAATGATGCACACAGAATAAAATTCAAAATCATTAGAAACACCAAAGTTGAGGATCTTGCAACGTGACTTGTAACGCTTAGGACTCACTGCGTCTTCTAACCATCGAACGCTGCTTAAAATGAGAATATTCTGCAGAGAAAAAAAATATAAAATAAAAATAAAAAATAGTAATCAATTAAGTAGTAGCATTTAGGTAAATTGAAGAATATTTACATGAGAGACGTTGATACGGTAGAAAAGAGCCTACAGTAGGTTACCTAACTTATGAAATCTAAGGATCATGTGCGGGCATGCTGGCCAGTGTATAGTAAATGTAAATGGATTTGTCACGCGCTATTGTTAACGTACCATTTTAGTACACTAAAATTAATGTCCTTCCGCCACACTCTTTTGCAATTATTTTGGGATTTATATTGCGAACGGGGTTCAAATCTTCCTAGAAGGGCCAATTAGGACTTAACGTTATAACTGTCTTTCATTAATTGACGATAGGTAATAATTTTATTCTACGTGCTGACTAAAAGCTTCAAAATAAGATATATCTTAAAGCATTTAACTGGATAACGAGCTGTTTAACATGTTTCTCATAGAGCTGTCTGTGTGTGTCATGGGTTCAGAACAACAAGTCACATATCAAGTAATTGCTGACATAAATGGACGTCCACTACAAAAGTTGTGAAGTAATATGCCTCAGAATGTATACAAAATTTTAATAGCAAGTTAACTCTTCTTCTTCCTTTTCGGGAGTTGATGCACACGAGCTTTATTTTAATATTTTGTCGTCGGATGACTTTATTGTTTTGAATACTAAGACAGGATCTGAGGGAGACATTTTAGTATTTTTTTCTATTTCTCTAAACTTTAGGTATATATATACTGCTCTCAATGAAAAAGCTTAGGTTTCAATTAAAACCGGAACAGTTTTCAGTACATTTGGATATAAAGGTAAAATGTAAAAATATAACTTAAGGAAATTTCTCAAAATATCTTAAGTTTGCGTCACGGTTAAACCATGAAGCAGATAGGCATAAACACGCGCAGATATGGTTTTGCCAAGTACTTTCTATAGAATGCGAACAAGCTTTGAACACTATCTAAAATGGAACTCACTGGCAAGCCTTGGAACATTTTTCACGACCGTGATCCCACCTTCGCAATCTGTTAATATAGATAAAGAATCTAATGACAAATACCCCTTATCTTTAAGGTATTTTCTTGTACAAGATTCTTTTAAAATTGAAGTTAGAGGCAGTATCGTATAAGTGCGAGGTCTAAAATTGCAAATGACAGTCAACCAACGGTATTACAGAGGACATATTTTCAATGCGCGAGTTCTCGACATTTGTACAATAGCGTGTGATGTATAAAGTACAGTCAGTGAATTAAAGAAGCGGTTATAAACTTGTATTAAAATCGCACATAACTATACCGCAAGCCATACAGGACAATCCGAAAATGGCCACATGATCATTTAATCGGCCACGCTAATACGCTTGTTGGTAGTATTTTGGTGCGGAGAATAAAAGACACCTGAAACCGACATGACACTCTGCTACGGCATAAGAGGTGGTTGGGAAGCGCACATGTTAGGACCATCGAAATAAAAACAACAGCCAAATGGCCCATTTCGTATCAGTTGAGAACATTCCAATAAGTCTCATTCTACAATATACGATAAGGAGATTAAGGAGTCAAAACCACTGCTGGTCAGCAATAAGGTTACATTCATAGGCAATAAAAGATTCAAAGCCAGCCAGCTGTCAGCAAGCATGCGGAATATCTGCAGCCCAATATGTCCTTACTCGTTGCGTCACAAATGCCTTCAATCTGAGCAAAGGACCTCGCGCGAAGGCAGTTTACGGTGTGCCTCGGGCCAGACACGAACTGACGCGGGACCCTTCAACAGTGGCTTGACAGCAATCCGTTTAATGAGATTGCCGTGCTAGTAGACTTGCGTCAGTTATAAGGTTGGCAAAATGCGTCTGCATACAGACCACACTATGGCGTCTGCCCCTAGGCATCATCTCGGAGGCGAACCGATCAGAAATATCCTATCTATTCTTCCAATCCTCTTGTGCAGCATACAGAGTTCCTACCACTTTTGCCCTCCCATGAGTGCTCTCATCTCCTTAGGAACCGGGCCTGGAAGACTGCAGTCGTAGTAATTAACCTCCTTACCCGGAATGCAAGTCAATAGGTCTTTTATATCACTAATACGCTAATATGTCCTTAAACTATCTAGTTCAACTAAGCTGACGAAATTATAATTATCTAAACTGACAGAGATCCAGTAACCACTTTTTAGGGTGGTTGTGCCTCTCCCTTAAATATTCTTACGCGCTTTTTTATGAACTCTACTTTAATCATCAAGATCAAGGTCCCTACGAATATTATGTTAACGCACAATCAACCATTTTAAAGAAAGTAGGGCAACTGTCGTACCATTTTTACTTATTAGCCGTTGCTAGACATTCAGCGCTCAATACATGAAAATGAATGGCTGTCGATGGCCAATAACCAAGATAACGTCTTTCCGGTGTCGGTGAAGCTCCAAGGTACAATTGGACGAGCATGTTCCCTAACCAGATCGGTAAGTGCCCTACTATTATACATTACAGCATCTCATTTTGACCATATGGCGGACAGCATATGCGCCTGCTGAAATCACAGCAGACTAAAAAAATCACATTTACTGCGTGATGGCTACTTAATTTTCGGTTTCAAAAATGTGTGCAAATGTTTGCGTTGCACATTTGCATGCGTTTATAGACAGCTCATAGATTAACGGACATATAGTCTCTACCAGGCAATTCATTGATACAGTAAGCATAACCTGAACTGGAGACTTATAGTATTTCCGTAACAATTCACGATTTCTGCATTGCTCGTTTAAATTTCAAAGCATGCGCAATAAACTCTGATGGTTGAGTCTTCCTAATAGCTAGAATAGGGCTTTACGTTCTGGTTACAAATTGTAAAACTGCATGGTTACTATGCGAACGGAACATTCCTTCGCCACATAGCCCAACTGCACGAACCTCCTTATAAATCCAATTAGATTGTGGTGAAAATATAGTTGTTAACTTAGCAAACACTGACTATGGAAGGCATCATTACCTCGCATACTTTGTCCGGATTTGACTGTATTCTGATGAATTTTCTCTCTGTTACGTAATTTTTCATGGTATTTCTGGGTACATTTATATGTTTTTTTTTTCAAATTTTCGCAAACTGTTATCATTGAAAATTACCCAGACTTTAAAAAAGGCGTTCGGTCAATCATTACAAGCTACATTAAACAGTATTAAAATGAAGCTTCTTGCGCAAAAGTGGCTAAATGTGAGAGGTCTAATTGGTTGCCTATTGTCCATAAGTTTGACTTTATAACTTGGCATATCGATTTGGATGTGAACTACAAATTCCCCACGATCAGGCGGAAGCCAGAACAGCCACTAACTGCCGCATGCGGGTGACAAATATTCACTCACGCACCACAATATTACATGCAGATGACAGTTTCTTTCCCCAGTGACCGCATAATTAAACAAGCGTGACTGTTACATTCCTACACGCTGACCCACCGTAGTCTTGCCTTAGCCATAGTTTTCAGTTAACTGTCTTTGCAACGCCGTCGTTTGTCTCAAGAAGAGTTGCGGAACCACACTGAACAGTTCACTCAATAGGCAGCATTCTTATCCAAAGAACTTCACCGTTTAAAAAATATTTTGCTTGAAATGCCAATATTTCTTATAGGAAACGGAACTCACCTAACTTTTCTGGATTCACACCAACAAATGCGGTAAATTTTGAGATCACGTTTGCGCCGGTTGACAGTGTGACAATCTGTTTCTGGACACGCGTTGCCTCCTTCTGATCATTCTGTTCGTTGACAAACGACGCATGCTTGTCGGACAGCTCGGAAATCTGCATTTTTGCTGCCTGTCTATGAAAGGGGAGGCTCAACGCACCGGACTCCTCATGTTGCGACACCACGGCCTCAGCAACATTCGCCGAGTTAGTGTACTTTTGACCATTTACACTGTATTTCAGGGTAACGGTGCCAGCCAGCTTTAGTTTCTTTGCTGTAATTGCAAGGAATTATAAAAATGGGGTACCAAGTGGCTGGTCAAGAAAAAAATGTCTTCTCCTCAACGAGCAACGAAGGTGCGCGAAGAAATATACACTTGTGTTTGTGTGCAAATCAGAATACACCCAAAAATTGTTTACTAAAAAAACGTTGCAGAAAATGCAGTAGTACGTATTACTGTATCTTCTCTCGTCGCACTATCACCTGTCTTAACCCGTGTCCTTGCAAACTTATCCTCTCAGATTTCTCTACAGTCTATTTGAGAACGAAATTGGATCAAATAAGCTGCTAAAACGACGGTGCTTTGCGAAAGTCTTAGGCATTTCTTCGAGAGGTAACTCTCACACACGAAGGCGTAGGACAAAAACTACAAAAGCTGAGTTACTCTACCAACACTATACCTTATTACTTTTATAGCAATATATGCGTAAATTTATACTAAATCATAGTTTGCTCTATCTCTGTTGTTTATATGCCTATTTATATCTACCCTGCAATAGTTATTTATAGTATAGCCATTTCTACATTAGAGCATGCGGCTTGAATATTAGAACAAAAGACAAATAGTAGAACATTATAGGTCATGCTTTATTTTTGTTGCCTTCTCTGCACCTATCAACCAGAAAGTAGTTTCTTACTATAAGCCTATGGGAAACTCAAAAGTTTACGACCCAAATTCTCCGCGTTATATGAAAGGTGTAACCGGAGCATACACTGATTCGCTGACCCTATACTTGTGAGACGACTGTCTTAACCCTTCGGCAACCAGGACCACATAGCAGAACTCACCGATAGGTAAGAGCATTAATATGGATGACGTACATTGCCCGGTGGCATTCAAGCATAACAAAGACTTCCGCTTAAAAGCATCAGAGCGGAAGTCACACATGGATGTTATCACAGATTCTATCAAACATGACACATTAAAGACAATGGGTGAAACGAGTCGCAATCAGCAGCTCAAATCCACAATGACGGACCTAACTTGCAGGCACCAGATAATTCGTCCAAGCACGGCTTGCATACTAGAACCCACCATTGGAAGTTCGATTGTACAGTTAAGTTTGTAAGTGAAAAATGTGCATGACTTGTGTGAGTGCAAAGTGAATATTTTTGTAAGGACCAGAAAAAGGGAGACGCCTGACTATGAACAATATAATTCAGAAGTAGAATATGTGATCATTAGGACAAGCAGTCTAGTTACCCAACGTTTCGCGTTCCGCCTTCATTCCTCCAAACAGAGAAAACAGCAAAATATTGGATGCATGCACACATTTCGCAATATTTATAATTCGTGCCGGCCAAGCGGCCACATGCGTACTATAATTATCAGCCCTGAGAATTAAAATCGATCAGGCGATATATTGGCACTCAGCCCCCGATTCATTAACAGCCGCAATTTCGTCCTGTGTGTTCGATGCGGGCTTGACAATTACGCGAAGTTACCGGAGTTGTCGTTGTCCCGGCCCTTCCAACGTCAATGATGGTTTTGTTCAGACAAAACTTCTGCATGGAATATAGGAAGACAAAGTCATGACGCTTGTGGATGACTGTGGGCCTAAGAAACATGACTCCCACAGCTCACGGATCACGCAGTTGTCTCCTCCTCCGAGGAATTCTGCTGCCTAAAACCTGTAATTACGGCCGAGGTTGGATGAGTAAACTGTAAAGTATGCATACAGCAACCTCTTATGTGGTTATCTGTAATGCACAGTTGAGGACAAATCAAAACAGCAGGCAACTTAACTTATTTCTCCAGCGGTCGCATCCCCAACTTCTGAGCTGCTGCCTGGGATTTGCGTCTTCGGTTCTACCAACAATTAACTTGTTTTAGATACTCATCTGCCCAATTGGCAAGTGTACTTTACTCAAATTTCATTTTGACAACAGTCATCATTAGTCCACTTTACAAACCTCTGCCCTTTAAGGGCAGGCAGAATATCGCAAACGACTGCATTTTGACGATCATTGAGGACTTG
>UYRU01043864.1:0-18818 GCA_900617775.1 Dibothriocephalus latus | reverse complement strand
CCAGACAGTACAGGTTGTACTGGTCATTTCAGGTACCTTAAGCCTAATCAACTGGACAAACCAAAACTGTGGTGTTGTATTTCCCAGGCCTCGAATTCATGACCGGCTGATTAGAAAGCCAACGTCCTATCCATTGAGACACGGGTTCGTTATCCTGTAGGTAAAGTTCGGGGACATCAAAAAGGTAATGGAGCGCACACTGACCAAGTTGCGTGTGCTCTGAATACTTTCACAACATACCGAAGGTCGGAGCCTCAGGAGTTTCAACAGCAGGGTTTGGCTATTGCTGGCTCATGATGCCTAATATGTCAGAAATTGCTACTGCCGTCTACCTTATCTATTGTACTAGCTGATGTGTGACTGCTAGAAGGGTTTGAAAGGGAGCTTTAGTTGACTGCGGGACGACAATATCCCATGAAGTTATCGCTATTACGTCCGCAATACCAAAGTAAATAACTCAGCGTAAACTGATTAGAAAACGAAAGAGAACCACCAGCACTTTGGCACCCTGTACCGTACATAAAAAGTGTCAGAGGCAACTGCACCTATCGCTACAGAGCTCAGCCTGTGTGTTAAAAATCGTACGACAGCTACAATGCGTTCTTGGATCATGAGAATAAAAGAAAACTGGAGGTAGGTGAGTAGTCTGGTGTTGCTTATCGAGTGTCATTTCGTGACTGTTCATGTCATTATACAGGGCAGACCAAGCGACGACTTAGCTCGCAAATAACGGAACCCAAACGGGCAATACGGAAAAGCGACCTACCGTCTCAGCTTTCCACCCACACGCTGGAGAAAGGCCATGCATTCCATTTCACTGCCACGCAGATACTGGCGCGAACCAGTACTAAGACGGCAAGATAAATACTGGAGGCTTTGATGTCAGGTTTCAACCCCATCGACAGGCATATGGATATATCACCTGGTTATTTTGCCGTCCATTCGCTTGACTAAGAAGCACGGTCCAATTCATGTGCAAGGAGGCACGACACAACTCCAAGTGCCACGCCATGACGTCAACGACACACGCTGAGACGATAAGGCGAGCTGGCACGAGCGTGAAATCATTTTCTCTTAGCCGGAGCATAAATATGTCAATTATCGTTGTACTCTCATTTTCACTGATGATTTCCTCTATTACGGGAACGAAATCTCAGACCTATACACGTGCTGCCCCAGTAATCACGTAGTTGTCTTCTTTGCAGTAAGAACCTGGGTCTCACATGTTCGCTTCCATTTTATCAATTGTCGTAGCACAAGTAGAACACTGCATGCCGTCAGTTAAATGCCCCATACCTTCTGTGCATTTGGTACATATCGCTATTTTTAAGAAGAACAGTTGACGAGCCCACGTAAACTCTGGATAAATTGTCATCGAGTAAGCACACTCATATAAGAACGGGTAAAAAAATAAAAACATGCGGTTAGTTATGCTCGCCATTTCATCAAATTAAGTCATGAGAGTTGGGGAATGGGGGTCGACTAGAAGGCTACGCGAACTTGGAGGTTTGGTAAGACCGGTCCATGGAGGAGGGACAAACGGATGAGAGAACGCAGAAGAGTTCATGTTATTGATTGGTGCTTAGCAATACCAGGCGCGGAGTTTACACGAGATTATTTAATGTCCATAAGACCAGTCCGATAGCGGTTGCCTGTGCTGTTGCTAGCAGATGCTGGCTCAGGGACTTTAATGCGACCTTGCTAATCACCTGAAGGGCTTCATTGTGTGTTCATTCAATGCCTGGAATCATTAGTGTGTGTCGCAATACGCCTGCTTATGAATCAGACTTTACGTTTTCTCACCCTTCTCAAGAAGCATCTCCTAAATCTTTAGAAAGTTATCTTCTCGCGTGACACACATTTTTTTTAAAGCAGTACTAGGAATGAAACATCAAAATAATCTGCCACTTTCGATCAAAAGTGTGTTCAAAAATTTATGAGCGAGAAACCCTTCCTGGAGGTTTTGCTGCCAAACACCGTGTAAACGGGTTAACTATTTGCAGTTGAATTTTTTGTCTGAAAACCTGTTTATCTGGGGAGATGACATCGACAAACGAAACGCACTATGGAAGACTAAAATATATGCAGCAGATGTAAGCAGTGCTTACCTCGAATGGAGCACCCATTTCTTGGTATGTTTAAAAGTCTAAGGGGAAGACATTCTTGCCTTTCCTCTCCCTGTATTCTATCACGCATGTCTTTTTGATACCAGATGTATGTGCGCACTATCAAGCGAGATTGTATAGTAAAGCTTAGGCACCTCCGCACATGCGACTGTAAACGGTTCTGTTGAAACGGTTCGATGAGCGAATATATGTATCTGCCTTCAGAAAAATTAAAGTCTGCATACTAATTATGAACGGGTCACCCCAAATAGACTCTTTTGCATGAAATGAGAAATAAAAGCAGCCATGCATTTTGTTTTATTGGAGATGAGAGGGTTTTTTGCGACGCACATGGCAGGTTAAATAAGAATATTTAATAGTATGAGTACAATAAACGACTCGACATTCACGGCTTTTTGTGTACGCAATGCTGATTTTCCCCTTCACAGATCACGTGTTAAAAAGCAAATCTACAGTGCTTCTTGTGTTGTCCACATTATGCGAAAATGCTGCCCCGAGCAATCGATATCATGCTACATTTTCACTGATGGATAAAAGAAGTCTGAAAAAAAGTCGTTTGCCTGAAAAATAGCAACTTTACGAATCTGTGTGACCACGGCGAGGAAGTGAACTTTATCGTATTTTAGAAATATCCAAGGCACTGGGGCAGTTTTTTCCATCGGTGAATTTAAGTTTGGCAACCTGCACGAAAAGAATGAAAACAAAAATAAGTAACACGTGCATTAGATTTTAATGTCCTTTTAAACAACCAAATAAATAAAAGAACGGAAGTCGTCATAATCCCTCGTCAACTGCTCTTTGGTAATTTTATCATAGGTAAACTGAAAGAAATGCCACTTAAGCGATTAGATCGTGGCACAGAAAGATTTTGCTGGCTAAGCTGATGACAGCTATGTAATTGGCATAGTCGATGCTACGGCCCTCATGGAGGCTGTCAATCAGAAAAAATCATTTTTACGTTCTTTTATAATCAGGAAGCCTAATATATCTCCCGATGAAGCATTGATCGAACGAAAATATTATACTCCTTTTTTTATGCAAAAGGGCTAGAAACGTTCGTTCGGTAGATAGTACTACGGCTAATCTTATAAAAATCCGGGATCTTCTAGGCAGAAATGGATTTCTTTTACAAGTTTATTGGAATTAATATTGTAGAGGAAATGACAATTGTTGATGAACGTTCACCGACCGCTGTCGGAAGCCACTTGGCCTGCTCTGATTTTGCCTTACGCCCCATTTCTCGGGACCTGACGGCAGCGATAGCGGCTAGACGTCGAAGTGGATATTGAGAGGAAGTGGATATTATTGCCAACAAAGACAAGGGAAATTGTAAAGTCCAATTCTGGCTTAGTAGCCGTCGTCAGTCCGTCATACCCAACCTATGGTGGTGTACCATTACTCTCTCGAACTTACAAACTTTTCATTCAGGGCCTAGAGCTTGAACCATTGGGCTCCGAGCTCGTTAGCTTGCTTGTTTAGGTTGGAAGATATTGACATTCGTTGAATAACGTTCAGGTATGATCTTCTGAATCCGTTCATGATAGATTTTGGATCTATACGGACACCTTTAACCAGTGTGAGTGTGTTGTGAATATGTTTCGATGTACAAAGTTTTACGAGGAATGAGGAAATAGAGAGATTTAATCGTGCGTCTGCGACGACTTTTATATGGTTGCATTATGACGTCTTTTTTCGATTTTGAAAAAAACAAAATCAGCTTTTCTTGGATGTTTTATGAATACTTAACAAGTATACACAGTTCGAACGGTTAGTACATTTGGAATTCGTAAGAAATAAATCTTATCAGTCCAGTTTTGATCCTCCCTTTTCATATTAACTTTGTCAAAAACACCCCAACATTACTTACTTTGAATAAATTTGTGTTTAACCTTAGATAAGTTTTCACCTGACGCCCGTTAATCAAGGGTGCACGATGGACGGAGCTAGAATTTCCCGTGCTCCTTAAGCGTATTCCCGTATTCATAGCAAGCCGTACTATTTTAAATGCCGATATTTAAGCTGCCGACCAAGCTGTATGCAACAATTCAGATTAGGCATACTGCAGAATTATAACTTATCCGCAGTAAGGAAAATTATCGTATACAGTAGGGCATTGTGTTCTGCGATTGCTGCTTGCCAGTATCCTCTAAATAGCATTGTCGTCTGCTATAACGCCACTTTACAAGGCTGGTGTAAAACTAAGTAAGCGGTTCTATATTTGCTTCTGACTGCTACTGCTTCTGATGTTAGGTCACTAATCTAAACAGAGCGTGTATCAGTTATCGCATTAGAACGATATACCTGTTGCTGATTTTTTAATAACATTACATTGCATGTCGAAATTTTTGTTTTAATTGAACTACAAATGGTCAAAAAGATAATCTCTATGGCATTTATTGCAGCAGCTTTAAAGTTTCACAACTGAGCCGTTGTGAAATGTCGAATTGCAAGCGATAGTGTGAGCGAGGTGGGATCAGCAATCCGTAGATCAAAACAACCAACACACAAAGCACGTCTAACTAGCTCCTGTTTCGACTAGTTTTTATATTAACCAACCAACACATATTTAATTCATAAAGTGCACGAATTTGAAACAACCCTGCCAATATTATTCATATATGTTGTTTCACGAATGAATCCAAATGTTAGCGTTGCATGTGTTTTCCTAAATAGATCAGATGACTATTCGAGCACATGAACAGTTAGCCCTATGACGGTGAACCTCTTGAGGTTTAGTATGCTTATTTGATGACAGCGAATAAGCTAATGGCCATTGCCGCTTGCATTCACCGGCAAAACAATTTGTCTAAGCTACTAGCCGCTGTGTGAGTGCTGGCGTGGCTCAGGCGTGAGATTTTCGACAGAGCGGATAGTGTAGGTTCTGGTAGAAATCAGTGAACGTTTGTCGGTGAATTCGTTTATTATTCTGAGCTTTCGGCCTCCTGCATTTATCATTTTGAATGATTTAGAAACGTACAACAAAAAGCAAACGGGTCTGGTGGTCAAGGAATCGTTTTTTATTGATTTGGAGTGTTCTATTTTCGGCCAGAACAAAACCACTGGTACTTAAATGACCTCCTAGTTTCACCGCACCGCATGATGCGATTCATATCTTTCAAAACTTTGTTCTTCCTTAAAAATATTCATATTTGGGCAATTTTAAACTTTTGAGAAGAAGTGTTATCGAACACCAAAATCATGATTTTATACGTCTGAGCTTTAGGGCTCCTGTAGGAGACCATCGTTAATGAGCGGAAAACAGCAACAAATGAGGTGGCTAGTTCTGGCGTTTGTATAAAACAACTAAAATTTGAACATTTAGAACTAGCCACCTCATTCGTTGCTGTTTTCCCATCGCTGACCATGGACTTCTGTAGGAGCCCGAAAGCTCAGACCAATAAAAGGATGATAACGGTGTTCGATAAAAGGTCTTCTTTTCAAAATATACACGTTCCTGGGATTCTAACATTTGCGTCAATTTTAAACATGCCGTCGTTTGTGCGGTTATACTTGATATGATATCTTAGTCTATAATAATTTTCTTAAACAAATACAGTAATGAAAACGAAGAGGATGAATGGAGATGTTATGCAAACCTCCCTGCAAACCGTTGTTAAAAACGTTGAGTAAAACTTTCTGACATAGTTTTAATGGCCAGGAAAATTTTTTTATGCGTGCAACTTTAAAAGTAAATGCCTTAAAAATTACTAATGGTTTGCAATGGCACTTCGTTTACCTGCAGAGCAGAGAAGTGCGATTATGCAAGCCAAAACATTTAGTCTAAAATATTGCGAAAAATGCACTGAATTATTACTTTATCTGTTTGTTGCAAAATAGTAGAACGAAATCTCGTTGGTCGCTGAGGGTGACTTCGGTAAAAAGGGCGTGTATACCTTGTGGAATATAATGACGAAAGAAAAAAAATTCAACTGAATGTGATATCATATCGAAGAAGATTATAGAACTTTCAATTCCCCATTGTTCTTCAATCCATTGAAACACAAATTATTGTGAATTCTGCAGCCTATTCATATACTATTTTGTATCTATTACCTGACCATTACAGTGACAATTGCCGTTGATTACTGACCTCAAAATACTAATTGTGACTGTCACTCCTACAAAGAACGACAATTTTTTGTGCACGCTGACCAATAACGGTATTATTCGTGCGATTTCAGTTTCCATAAGATTGTACAGCAGACAAGATAATGCTACCGGGCAGAACATAATATGGCATAACGTTAAGGGCATATGACAGTCGGCCATCAGATAATCTACATTCAAAATCGCAGCTCGCTCTGTTGAGGCGGGTTTTTCAACGATTTTGTAATCGGGCGAAGGCTGCGTACGGCTGCAGTACTTGTACTAAATGTTGTGGCTCGATTAACTGTAGATGACCGATTTGCGCACTGATGTCGGTATGGATAAGGTGAAAACGGTTCGTCTAGTCGGCGTGTCAATGTCAGTTTTTTTATCTGAAACCGTCGAAAAACATTAAACCTTTTGATCTGTTCGTCGATTCCGTGAATGTTAGTGATACACTTTGTTTGTCGAATGGAAAAAAAATTATAGTTAATGGAGCAGTTTACGTGTGTTTAATCCAGTAAAATAAACTATGCATTCTGAAGGTTGAATGCTTGTTTTGGAACCAAATTGGAGCTGGTCACGAGTTTACGTATATGTTCCATGTACCCCATTCATTAACCTCTATATTAAAAACACACTGTTTCACGTTAGCTCTCTCCATGAATGCCTTTTTTTACTTTAAGAAATTGAGATACGCGTTGTTTGCCAAACTATGTGGGCTGTCAAAGGTAAAGCATCAGATACGTCTATGATGATAAAGGGTAATGGGAGCATGGCATTGGTCTAAGGAAAAGAATCTTGGATAAACTAGGATCGATTCCGTTCAAAAGTGGAATTTGTTAACTGAAATATAAGCAATATTAATCGAAATCCTTTTATTAAATTTAAATGTGCATACCTATAGCACCTTTATTTGAAACAGGCTTAGCGTAATGCGTTTAAGAATGCTAAGCATTATGCCTCCACTTTATCTAATCGGCATACGCATGGCCGACAAAAACCCAGTCAGTCAACCTCCAAGCAAAACAAGCTGACTGGTCCTTCATAGTCATTTTTCAGGTAAGACGGTGTGTGTGTTCTAGTCCTGGAGTTTTTTTAATAATCAACCGGAAAGACGGCTGCTCTAAAAGTTGTTTCTACCCAATTCACTACATTCCTACTCGGAATATGCTCCTCTTAACAAACTGCTACATTTTAAACCTTAGTGCAGCTGCAGTTTGCATAATGGCACCGGCGCCACAACAGGTTTAATTTGCATACTGATCAACCAAGTTGAGAGTCTTAAAAACCCTGCGATTTTCATTTCCTTTCGCAGTAGTTTAAAAAAACGTTTGGTTACTTCAACCTAGCTGCCCATAAAGCAAATGTTATTTCTGATCGAATTGAAGAAAGTTCATAAAAGAACAGGTGACATTCTGCCAATGCCTTTTGAAGCAGCTGAAAAGACTCGCAGTGGTCTTATTCACGTTCATGTTAGTGAACTCGAGCTGGTGAAGCGTAGTGGACCATACTACTGAACTAGTGGGCAGCTAAGTTTAATTGCACGAAAGTATTCCATCTAGTTGTCCCTCAAACAGTACTCGATACAAAGAAATCGCCCCCCCATGTTTTCCGATGTAAATGCATATGAGGTCGAATGAAGGAGAGACGTTTGCATATTGATGTTTTCAATCGATAACTCTAACTCGACAATAAACAAGAGGAGGCATGTGATAAAGTGCACTCACTCTCGTGTTTTGTCTTGTCTTTGTTTAGCACTTTTCAGCATTGCTGGTGTCTATCAGACTGTAAGTTTTTTTAAATGGCTACAAATATATAGAAAAATCCTACAATCCTACAGCCCTAATGGCGTCTTCAAATCACCAGGTTGATTTACAAGGTGATATAGGTAGGAACATTTAAATTTAATAAAAGGATTTCGATTAAAATTACTTATATCTTAGTTAACAAATGCCACTTTTGAACGGACTCGATCCTAGTTTATCCAAAATTCTTTTCATTAGACCAATTGTCAACAGCATCGTATGTCTCCTTACTTATAAAATGACAGGCGCGCACGCGTGTTGTGTGGAAATGGTTTTAGTAAGATTTAGTATGTGGGGTTACAAACAGCGGTGGAGAACATACTCTCAAAGAAGAAATTCCAAAAAAACGCACAAACGAAATTGTTTTCGTTAAAAACACCAACGAGCAAAGAAAGTCTGAGTAAGTACATTTTACTGAAACTGAATTTGCTGAAGTACTAATTCAAAAGCCCCTGGCAAAACAAAATCACTTTAAACCTATCCAAAGCACCCTGGACTGAAACAATTAAGTATGTTAAAAGCAAATCCAAACAGAAACAATATCATGATTTGAAAGCGATCAGTATTCGTTAATTATTAAATTCAGGCTCGTAAGCAGTATCGCAGTGGCTATGTTCATCTTCACAACTTCACCATTAACTCGATTTGATGAATCGTTTTTTCTTGCATTTTTGCATGTGTACTGGTCAGCTACCTTGGCTGGTGTGCAAATGGCATTAATGCATCTGAGAGTTATAATTATGTGTAGGTCGTATGGGCGTCCTCGTGAGCTCATCTTACATAAAACTGTAGATATATAGCTCACAAGGTATTCCCATTAATGTTGAGCGAATACCGTAACGCAAGCTGTAACTATAATTCAAAGTTTGACACGCTGACAGTTTCACTCATCTTAAAACCATAACTCCTAGCCTAACTATAAACATTTGTACCTAAAAGTGACGAATCCTGGCTCTATATATGACTGCTAATATCAGTTTGCAATTTAATTTAGTTAGCGTCAAGAAACTCTCTTAATGAAGTACGTAGGCACATTAACAAAAACGATTAAATGGAGCTTTGAAGCATGCTGTCAAAATGTGGTTTTTTTTCGCTAGATTTTTATTATTAATTAGTAGAAAGAATGAAGTTACCGAAAAGATGAAAGAGACTGCAATAGGAATTGCTGGCGTTTTACTCATTAAGAGTCAGCCCGATCAGTAGCCGATCGGTAAGCACAGATCTACCAGTAGAAAGGAAACAGCTATCTACAATTAGTTGTCAGCATTTCCTGTGAACAAAAAGCGCAGACAGATTCTGGACTAAAAACAAGATTGCGCACACTCCGTTGACCCTTTTTTATCAACCATACATATGTACATACTTGACTCGGCTGTCCAAAAATGCATATGCAAATTCAGATTAGTGCGACCGTTTTTGTCGCTATTTTTATATAAATTCTATCAGGAAAGCTACTCTGATTAATCAGCGATCTAAGGAGAGAGCATGAATCATTTATTACAGACAGTGTGATAAGGCAACGGTAAGAGGTATTAATGAACAAAGCAGTACAATTATTTAATGGTTTAGAAGAAAATGCAATACTATGTCGTTGCAATGCATATAGGTCGGGAATGTGCGCAGTATATCAGAGAACAGAAAAAAATAAACATGAACGAAGATTATAGGAAGGTAAGATTTGTGTATCCGCTTGACGATTCTATCCACGTCATCCAAACATAGAGAAGTGCAAAGCAACATAAATATGGAGAAAGATGGAAATAAAGTAAAGATTCAACCAACAGTTAACTTCTAAATAAGATTATGCTTGCATTGGAGAGTCGGCGTTTATTGGTTACGGGACTTGTCCTGATCTGCGTTGGGGTTAATTATTAAACCCCGCAAGTAGCCGCACAGCGGCTAATGTTATAGGCAGAAAAAAATATGGTGACAAAGGCAAGGAATACTCTAGTGATCTCTTCTGAATTACCAGGCTTAATCAACCAGCCATACCTAACCGAAGTTTTTGCTCTAACTGAGGCTCAAACCCGTAACCTGCCGATTAGGCGTCTAATGCTTCACCATTTGAGATCAATAACAACTGTGTAGACTCGCATTAAATGCGCCAGTTGTCGTGTAACAGAAGGTGGGATGTGCATACTACTAAGGCAGTTTAGTCTTGGAATACCCAATGAGTCAATAGGCTAATCGGTTGGGCTTAAAACTGTTCCTTTATCAAATTCTAGTTACTTTGCATGTCAGATGCCATGAGATCCACCAATGCGTCTTTACTTCGCTGAATACGTTTAGCAAAATATTGCTTGATTCGTGTGATAGGATGTTCAGGTAAGATTAATTTGGAGATTCAGCTTATTGGCAGAGGGGCGCGTCTGGGAGTGTGGCATCGCTAGACACGTATTAATCAAATAAATTGGCAACGTTGTGATCGCGTAAAAATGTGCATCTTTATAAAAATCAGATTAAGTACCGTTGTTTAAATTTCCCACTCAGATTACTTCTTGCACTAATTGACATAACCCAGTTAAAGTCAAATAATGGTTACTTGCAAGGACAATCAACTAAAGTTTTATAAATTAACTGTTATCCCTATATAACAGCTTGCATATTTTGCCTACCACGTGCGGTTACGAAAGAAAGACAAAACTATGCAAAGCTTTCCTTTAAATAGCTCCCACCGTCACCTCGACGACGATTCATAGGGATGTTCAGCTCCTTTGTGGCAGACAAGCGGATGCTTAGAGGTGAAACTTGCATACGTTAAGTAAGCATTTGGGCAACAAAACCAACCGAAAAAAGACTTCATAGCAAGGGAGCGCCGACAATTTTGATAAAAAAATTAGCTGCTTCTAAAAAAAATGTAGTTCTGCCTTATTCCCTGCTGATTTTAGCAAACATTCTCACAGTGCAATATAGTGTGGCATTTTAGGGAAGTACCTCTATCTGTCGTTCTTAAAAATGATACTTGTTAGTAAAAGACTTGTCACTATCTGAGTGCGGTATCCGCCACGTGGTTGTAGAATGTTTGCATGGGAGTCTGCTACACCCTAGGACAAAGTTTTACCGGAAAAACTGTAAATAAAACTCGCTGTCGATCCTCCTCGGCAATAAGGACATTTAAGTATTGCATTGCATTGGGCAACGAGAAACGAAAGCGTCACCTAAACAAACTTTCGGTATTTTTAAATGCAGTTTTGTCGAGAGGTTTCTGTTGGTTTAGCAGATGAAGGGATGTCGAGCTTTTTCATGCTATCAACAATAGTTTTTATCAACTTCTTTTTTTTATATTTAAAGTTTTCATTACTTGCCTTTGGCAGGCTCTAAAAGTTGAACTTTCTTCATCTGACGTTTAATTAAGGTTTGTCTTATCAATGCCTTCAGGTTTGTTGGAAAAACTGATTAAATCAGTGCGCGAGCATTCGATTCCGCCGTATACACCACTGTCACGTTACAAATATGGATCGAGTGATCAGTGTACATAGCTTGAGATAATGCATGTGCCTCATCTGAAGAATGCTTTTTTGCAGCGAACGCATGACCATATTACTTGTCTAGAGTGAATATTGACCTCAGCTGTGTGGTCAATTAATAAAATCGAACACATTCCAGATTATACATCTTCTCCTCTTATCTTTGCTTAATATTTGATATTGCGGGAGGATAAGAAGTCACGGTTAAAACCTTACCATTTTCTGATATGCAATGACTATCCTTGATTACATTGAGTAAAAGTATGCAACTTTGACTACGTTTTATAACCCTTTGGCATTCATTATCTGAGAACAGTTTTGGCCCAACGCATTATGATTCCATGTATTATTGTATTGTATATATATTACGTCCCTGTCTGTGGATGTCGAAGTAGGTTGTATTTTCTGAAGAGTGTAAACAACCAGTTTCTGGCTGTCTCTTGCTTTCAGTGCAATCCAACCCCTCGTAATGATTATGATTTTCCTTCCTTTTTTAACTACTAACCTATATAACATTACGTCATGGTTACACATGAACAGCGTTAGTCGCTAGAAAATCCATCGGGCTTAAAACATTGCGCTTATTGTCAAATTCCACTAAAGCAGCAACTTTTCAAATTAAGTCCAATGAAAAATACCCCGAATATAGGCTATTCTATAATGTACTCCTTTGTTCGGATCTGCCAGCTAACATCCGAAAGATAAATATTTTTCAATGAATTTTATTTACAAGACAGCAGTTGCTCATGCGGTAGTGTGTACCACTCGCATTTACACGGATTAAATTACTGCAGCTAGCTTGTGTGATAGAGGTCAATAAAATGGTCCATTTTATTTTTCAGGAGTGAACAAGGTCCTTGTAGTTAATTTGATTATATGCTGACACAATTCCACTTTTAGAATATCAAGGTTACAAACGATAAAGGACGCTGATTCAGTGCGACATATAGCCTGACCGTAAATTAAATTTCGTCGTCTTCGCAAGAACTCCTGGCATTCTGTCAGCACTTTCGAGCACGTACTAACGGTGTATATCATGCCAAACACAAACAACACCGTGACGTGAAAGCGAAATTGTTTGTAAGTAAGTAAATGCATTGTCGTAAGCAGTATTGTAGTAGATACACGTCCTCAAAATCTGTCAATTTGCCCGATGGATCACATTTTTGCGCGTGTACTCATGAACTATTTTGACTGCTGTGCAATTGACATTAATGCCATTTCTTAGTCGTGTCCTCTTGGGCTAACCTTACACAAACTGTAGATGTATAGCTCAAACCTCGACGCTATATATTTTTAAATGAACGCCGTGACCCAAGCTCTGATCCTAATTCTAAGCCTCAAACGTTAAAATTTACTCTAATCTTTAAACTATAACGCGTGTTCTAACCGCAAACTCTTGTACCCAAACGTAGCGAATGCTGACTGTAAATGTGGCCGCTAATAGTGCTTCACAATGTTATTCTACCAAGCGACACAAACCTCCCTAAAAATACTTAGCAGCACTTACAAAAACACGTAAGTGGAGCCAGCAGCATGTTTTTACCACACCGTGTGTTTTCGTTATATGTTTATTATTGATAAGGATACTGCGCCTATCAGGGTCAAACCCGCCATCAGCTGATACGAAGTCTAAAGCTTACGCTTTTGAGACCAATAATAACTATGGAGACTCGTTTTACATGGTACAGTTTTCGCATACAAAAACGTGGGAAGTGTATATTTTTTTTAAAAATAGAGTTACTTCGCATTTCAGTGGTCATTTGATCGGCTGAATCGTATTGACTACGCTACATATGTTTCAAGTAAGATTAATTTGGAGATTGAAGCTGAAGGCCACAACGGTGCTTCTGGGGCTGCAGTATTTCTAGACACGTATTAATCGAATAAAGTAGCAATCCTGCGATCGCGCTTAGCATGTGCACCTTTATACAAATTCAATTAGGCACCGCTATTTGACTTTCTCGATCGGATTAGCCCTTGAACAGATGGACACCAGCTAGGTAAAATCAAGTATTGCTTACTTGCAAGGACAATCAACCGCCGTCTTATAAACGAACTGCTATCCCTATATAACATCTTGCATTTTTTGCCTTACATTAACACCCTTTGGTAAGAACTTAAAATAAAACTATGCATAACTTTTCTTTAAAGAGCTGTCACCATCATATCGACGACAATTTACATGGATGTTAGGCTGTTTTGTGGCAGACTACCAGATGCTTAGAGATGAATCCTGCAGGCGTTTAGTTAGCATTTTTCAACACAACTTCTCGAAAAAATAATTCATAGCAAAGGAACGCGAACAATGTTGATCGACACATAATTTGACTTGTTCTACAGAAATGCCGTTCGTCCTTTTGTTTCTAATGATTTTTGCACAAATCTTCACAGCGCAATATAGTATTACATTTCTGGGGTTTATCTCCATCTGAAATTCATAAAAAAGACACTTATTTGTTAAAACCCTGACATTATTTGAGTGTGGTAGTCGCTATAAAGAATGCAGACGAGGTGATCTCTTAAACCGTTTAGAAAGTTGTGGAGAAAGAACTGTTGGTGAAACTTGCGGTGAATCCTGCTCCGTAATTAAGATGCCACAGCGTGCAATTGCAGGGTGCAAGGAGAACCGAAACACAATTTCGGAATTTTTCAATGCAAATGACACTAAGTTTAATCAAAAACCTTCTCTTAGATTTGCAGATCCTAGGATGTCGAGCGTTTTAGTGTTATAAGCAATAGTTTTTAGCGAATTATTTTTTATATTTTAAGTTTGCATTACATGCTTACGGCAGGATTTAAGAGTTTAACCCTCTCTGACTGATGTTTAATTAAGGTTTGTCTTGCAAATGTCCTCAGGTTCCTTAGTGAAACTGATTTAATCAGCGTGCGAGCATTCGATTCTGCCGGACACCTCACTGTCATGTTACATATATCGGTCGAATAATCAGTGTGCATAGCTTGATTTAAAGCATCTGCTTCTTCCAAAGAATGTTTTATTGCAGTTAACACATTACCGTGTTACTTTGCTAACATGCATATTGATCTCAACTGTGTGGTCAATCAATAAAATCGAACATATTTTAGAATCTACATCTTCTCCTTCTACTTTTGCTTGCGGTTTCATAATGCAAGATGAACAGAAGGCACGGTAAAAACCTTACAATTTTCTGTCTTTGCGTACATTGGGGTAAAAAAAATTTATAAGACTAAGCATAAAACTTTTATTGTGTTTTTGTCATCTTTTGGCATTCATTAACTGGGCAAAACATTAATTTCCTGTCTGTGATTTTCGAAGGAATTAGTCTTCTTCGGACTGTGCAAATGAGTGGCTTCTGACTGTCTCTTGCTATTAACACAATAAAACCTTCGTCATGATACTGATTTTCCGTTATTTTAACCAACTAAGTGCACTTGATATCGAATTCCGCTAAAGCAGCAGAGTATGGAATGTGCGTTTTCAGTCGAAACGAAAACCGGTGTTGGTTGCGATAGATAGAATGTTGGACAAACTAACGCGTAAGAAGCAAGGGACTTTGGATAATAGCCTTCAATTTCCCCAAACTCATGTTGTTTAGTCGGGCAGACGACGAAAAAATAGCCCGAAGTAGCCGGATTAGTCTACCTGGTATTTTAGCGGTATTTTCTTTGATGTTACACTCGATGATCTATATCTGTCCCTCAGAAAAAAGGGGGAGAATCTGGTACCGTTAATCTATCGACAACCGCACTTGTATTGTTGTCCAGATTTTAAGAAATGCTAAAGAGGAAGCTGTACACTGAAGATTATACAAATTGTTTTGGATCTTTTAAATAGATCTCTACATCAGCTGCAAAAACGCAGACCTGATGCCCCTTTAATGCATTAATATTATTTCAGAAAAGAACTGTTCTAAACGGAAATTGATATACTACGTTTGTTGGGTTTTTTTATCTTTTTCTTTGCGTGGATATGACATTTGTACGTGTACGAATGCAGCTCACTTATGTAAGTAACTTAAACTCTTCAGAAACATTAAGCATCTTCGGAAATACCGCTCATGGAAAATTTTCGATTTAGATATATGTAAATTACATTTTGTTATTTGCATAAAGTCCATGCTAAATAATTCGGAGTTCTGGTGCATTAAATTAATGCCGTTTGCGATCTACAATAAGTGCTTTATAAAGGTCCGCTCACGAAGTGAAGTATCAAACATACTGCATACACGAATGCGAGAGAATACTCGTATTCCAGGAATGTCTGTTGGTAAAGGAGACAGATGTTCGATCACTGGAACAAAATTTACTTTTTCCTGAGCATACTCTTGTACGCAATTACCCACCCTGAGATTGAGGGGTCTATGAAATTGCGGTAGAAGTTGTGAAAGGAAACGCTTAAATCCCGACTCTCAAGATCGTGTCTCTCAGTGCTTACAGGAAATTCTGTGTGGGGCCTCAAGGAACGGTAGGCGGATGCATAGTAATACGAGTAACGCTGTTATTAACGCGGTTGGTTAAACACGCAAAAAAGCAATTCATTTTGTGGCAAACACGTTTTTGTTTAATAATGTTTTATTCTCCTTGTTTGCGCATAGCAACAAACTGTACAGAACGAAATTTATGTCTATTTGAAGTTTTTATTTTACTTCCCTCTTGCAAAAAGCTAGAACAATGCACATCAATCATTTATTATGGTGAATATGTTTGAAATGAAAAGAAAATGTTTTGTTTCTCGTCTATTCCCAAGACGCCACGTTTACGGCTACCCATTTTTGGGATAACAAGCTTCATTTTAGAATGTCTGCATAGATTTTGGCCATTTTGTTACTGTCGTTTAGAATTCTAGCATATTTTCATGCTGCCCAGCTAACTAGCAACACAGGCACCAGTTCGTCTACGTTACAAATCCTTTCATACGAAATGTTGCACAGCGCAGTTTACAAAACCTTGGCGAATTTAAGTACAGCCCACGTTGACAGTAAATCGTAATTGCTCATGTTTGAAAACAATGCATGACTCTTACAACTTTCACTGTTATAACAAACGAAATTTCCTCAGAAATACGCCGAAATTTACCAGAAATTATTGAAGATTTATAAACCCTATTAACCGATGTTAACAAGTATTTAGTATACCTAAATATAAATCGAATGGTAAGGATTTATCTTAGTTCACAGACACATTTTCGATAAACTACCAAGTATATATACATCAAATGATTCTTTTTAGGATTAATTAATATGCTCTAATGTGGCTGCGATGCCCACGGTGGTGCAGATATGTGCACGATTTTGTCTACCAAGTCTGCGTTTAGAATTCTAGAATAACGCCGATATTGTCTGACTCCATCTTTTAGGTAAATCTGTGTATGGTGAAGAGCTGTCTAAATTTTGGCAAGAATTTCTAACATCCAAATAGTCTGCCATGTTTTAAGTTCGCTGTATTCAAAGCCACATTTTACATATTATATCATACAGAAATTTTATGATGCAGAAAGTATAACCTAACTCTAAGGAGTGATCCCTTGGGAGGATTTGAGTTTGACATTTTTGGTACCTCTAGCCACAATTCCACCACATTTCGGGCTGATCTTAAAAGTTACCAAGAAAACTCTGAATAAATCAAATTTTTTCGGTAGATTAAATTGAACTTTTTTCATTTCCGTCTTTCATTTATCGCCATAAGTCCAAACCCACAGCCACGGTTATTTTGAGGCATTGGTGTTACTTTGTAACAAGAACACTGTCTATTGTCTAGAAAGCAGTCTCATTATTCTAGTGGCTATATTTTGTGACCGTCGGCAAAGGCTTTTTTCAGCATATTTTTTCTGTTACCAACAAGTGGAAGTGAGCTTGACTGTTCCATTGTCAGTTGATGTTTAGTTTTACAGGGCGTCTCGTGTAGGAGCATGCATTAGTGGTAGCGGAACTATTAAATAACATCAAACAGATAGTCGCCGACACTCACAAACTGCTGGTCTAGGAGCGACCGTTTGCGAGAGACGCTAAACCAGATAAGACACCTCTAAGCAACTCTGTTCTGTCTGTCGCTAACGCGCTGAGATGACTGTACATAGGGCACTTTATTTATAATTATTTAACTACATAGGTTAACCGACTGAAACGTCGATCGCTCAAGCGGAATTACAACGGCAGACAAACGTCTGGGATTTTGGACAACGTTTCCCATCATACAGAACACTTTTATTCAAAACAAAGATTTTGATTTTGCATTGTCATGTTTGAAAATTAAGACACCACCTTCCCAGATTTGCGCTAATTTTTTATATCGCATCAGAAAATAAGCTTCCTACTTTTTCACGTCATGCTTAAACTATGTCACTTCAACTGCGTTGTATTTGATAACAGCTATTGAGATTAAACTGACATGGTGTGAAATTATTATGAGGTGGGCGGAAATCGGTATTTTCTGAAGTCACATTTCACGTGCGGGAGTAGCAGGAAAAGCGTTTTTTGCAAACGTTTCCTCACATGAGTTTCTGCCCACTTAATCCAGAAATCATGAATTTATAACGGTATTTACCTCGAAGTGATATAAATCCACTGAGACGTTGTCGAAGATGGAGACAGACGAAAATATAATAGACTTCCTTTAACCTAAGATCATTTATTAAACTTGAGTCCTGCCAGTTCACACAGAACTCTAAATGGCAAATAGCATGAGCGTACTGAGCCATTCGCGCAAACCTGATCTGAGCATTTGCAGCAGATCCTGAGAAAATAAGCGGAATACGATTAGTGATGCTGTAGTTGCCAACTCACATTTAGGTATGCTGGAAATAAGCATGGCTATGGGAGGGCAATTCCGAAACCTACAAAGCATATGCCTACGAAGAACAGTGGCTAATGCAATAAAATGGGAGATAAGTAAAAAAGTACTGGATAGTCCATACAGTACTGGTTCTGAGAAGAAGAAGACTGGATCGCTGGCACAATATGTTTATTCGCCTGACGTTTCGACATCCGTCGTGGATGCATCATCAGAGACATGAGTAGCAGAAACAGGTTCTGCTAATAAACTAAGACCTTGTAGTGTAGGATAATCTTATCGGCTCTATTGAAATTTACCAGCCCTAAATTAAAAATCACCGGTTAGCAGTAAGATATTTTTACAGTGTACAGTAGTCGCCACAGACCATGCAATTTTCCAGATCATTACTCGAATAATAACGTGAATGCATTTAGGAAGATTAAGAAATAATAGTGAACTGAATTAGGCATATAATGTACGTAAAAGATCTATAGGAATTACCAAGGGTTTGTAAAGAAAAATAAATTTTTCTCGATAATCCCGTGATTTTGGAGAAGTAAAAAAGAGCTATAAATTAG
>UYRU01043863.1:0-13818 GCA_900617775.1 Dibothriocephalus latus | reverse complement strand
AAGCTTCCGAATAATCCATTTGCAATTGACTTCTATATATATATATATATATATATATATATATATATCTGTCCTAATAGATCTACTCACTTACTGGCATTTGCTAGTGGAATCTATCGACTTTAATACCGTAAACAGCAACTTGTGGCCGATTCTGCGTTTCTCTATTAATACTTATAACAGTGTCTCTTAATGTCCTTATTGTTAATACATTATCCAAATCCCAGAGGTTAAGGCGACTGGAGGTTAAGTGATTTTTCTTTTTGGCTATAAGGAGGAATCTTGAAATGTATTTTCAACATAGTCTGAAGAAAACATTTACAACCTAATCACATATATTTGTCCTTTCTTGCCTAAACCAAACTCACTTGTTTACTCAATGCAGCTGCTAGTTTTAACAGAAAGGAAGTTTTTATTATTGTTTTAAGCAATTGTCATGGTATTCTCTACTGGTGTTTCGTATCTTGGTGACATGAATTTGTCCTCGAATAAATTCAGAAATGTTCCTTGTGTTTACACTTTACTTGCTGACTTATGCCTTTCCTGAATCCGCAACGTGGTTTTTGTTAGCCGATGAAGACAGAAAAGGATTAGTTTTAAGTGGCCAGGGCAATCGGATTTTACCTCTATTGTCTAGCTGCTTGCAAAGGTCGGGTTTCTTCCGCTGTATGTGGGTCGCCTCCATATAGCACAGAGTCCGATTCGTTCAAGCCCAAACAATTATTCGGTAAGATTTTTTGTGGTCGACAAATTGATCACTACCAAACAACTGTTTAGTAATCGAGGACCGCGGTATGCTATTGTTATGCTTGAAAAGCCAATTAGGTAAATGGCCCAGGCTTCTGCCTGTCAAGTACCTTTGCGTACGCCCAATGTACTTGCACTCGCAAATGCGCATGAATTTATACACAAAACCTGGGGTGGCGTTTAACAGCAAAGCTTCATTTGTTCGTTTTTTTTTTAAGGCTTTAAATAGGAATGAGGAAGATGAGTTAAACTACATTTTCCGTTCTTTATATGTTGCAGTGCAACCGTTGCTTGACAGTGTTATAAATATTATCCCCCGTAAGCGGTAAGAATATAATAACGGGCTTTTTCGGCATTGACGGTTCCGCCAGTTTTGGCCGCAAACAATTGCTGTACTTTTGATTGAAAAGCACAGGATAGCCGCGGTTAAATAGGGCTGCTATGATGCGGACAATTCCTGCAGCTAAGGTATCATTGGAATAAATATTCCTCGCTGTTTCAAAAAAAATATTTACCAGATTTAGATTTTCTGCATTTGCATTAAACAAGTAAAATGATGGTTTTGTCCGTTCTGGAATCAGACTGTCCTATTGAACCAGCATTCTCTACTAACATGAGAACGACTAGAAAGGGTAGCTTGTTGCACTGCTCCATTTTCATTGTGAATTTTATTTTCAGATGTAAACTATTCATAACATAAGGAGGGAAATCGGCTTGTTCCTTGGTATTAACAGTGGTGTATGTCCTTTCTCTAAGCATAAATTTTGAAGAAGGCGTATTCTGCTACCAAAGAACTACAAGAAAGACTAATTTTTTGAATGTTTTCTATAAGAATAGTGAAAGGCAAAGGGTGAAATGCATACTACTTTTGTAGCCATATTTTACAGAGCATATATTTTGCAATCGGTCAGAAACTCGTTCAAAAGCTGGAATTCTGAGGTGAGCGGGAGTTTTTGAGATTCGGCTGTACGATACTCAATATTACAGCCCTACTTAATTCAGGTTCGCGAGTGCTTTTTAAGCTTTTGCGAATTTCGCCATTTTGCCTGAATTTAGTCCCAAGCATTATCTTCTATATAACTTTGCCATATTAAATCTTGATGGAACCTTTACCTCTAGGTGACACACAGAAACGATAGCGATTGTTGTCGTCCGTTAATCTGGACATTTAAGAGTTATAAACAAGTGGTGGTAAACACGGAACCTTTGGTTAATTTAGCAGTTGGAACCACGTATAATTTTTTTGAGATAACATTCCTTTTGCACCATAGTTTGATGGAATAGTTAATTTAAGGTTTTTAAAAGAAAGTCAAGTGACCACGAAAACAGGCAAATTCCGTGAGCAGTAAGATATGCTCAGTGGGTAATGGCAGGAGTTGTCACGGGATATCGAAATGCTGGCTTCCCTTTATGCAAAACTGTTAAGTATAATAACATTTTTGCGAGCAAAACATTTATCAAACTGCTTTCAAAAATGGTATTAGTGGAAAAGACAGTTATTGAACTAGTCGGTTGGCAATTCAAAAGCTACTTACGGAAATTCTAATAAGAATTGGCATATCCTCTATAGACATTTTTGTCTTAACGGGCCATTGTTCTCAAATATGCTTCCTATGGGATATTTCACTTCTACGAATACGTCAAAATTTGTGGCTGATAATTGTCTTGCGACGTTTTGTATATATTTTGCGCATATAGCAATTAAAAGTTCATCATTCTCAATGCACATTTCAGGGATGAAGTGGACAAGGAAGAATCCGATTTAGCGGTATGATAATATATATATTTTTGCGGTTGTTGCCATGATGTATTTTACCAAACTAAATGCGAGCTTACGCTACTCTTTATAAAATTCTAGGCGTTTTGGAGATAAAAATTTCGTAGATTTGCAAAAAATAAACAATAACATCATTAAGTCCAGCACTTTTTCATCTAGAATCCTCCTAGGTAGCAAATGATTTATAAAGAAATCTGCGCCGACGTTAATATTCTCCGGTCATATGGCTGCGTGAACCCTTTAATTGAATTTATACTTCGTTCAAGAAATAAATTACAGCAGTCTTTATGTGTGTGTTTCTTCGAAAAAAACGGTTATTAAAAATACGCCCATTAATTAACGAACAGAATTTTTATCAATATGATAATTTGTTTGGTATATAGGTCACACGTGTTCTTCATATGCCTTCTGGCAAATACTCCAGTTTTAAATTGTTTTCCTTCAACCCCTTCAAAAACTAACCGCAAACATTGGGTAAAAACAACCAAACGTAGGCTTTATTGGCCAAGTCTGAAAGGTAATACAATTATTTCGGTTCAAGTCCACGAGTTACGGACGAATAGCAGTATATCTTTCATAGACTACTAGCAGGCAAGATATTTCCGCCTGAAACGATAAAGTATACTTTCGACTGATTTACTACAAGGGATGCCTACGTTCTGAGAGATCTGTTAAAACCCTTTTTATATGCCCGTTTTTCAGAAAAAGGAAAATGAGGAAGTTGACGTTTGTGGGGAATGCCAAACGGACGAAGACGCAAAAGAAGTAGGGTATGTTTTCGAAAGTTATTTCCGTTTATTACAATGCTTTTTTAACAGACCTCACCATCGTCTAAACTAAAATGAATTCTGAGCAAAGCAGAGAAAGATATCTGTCTATGGAACGGTGATTTTCGAAAATATTCTTGACTAAATAATTTTTGTCCCATTCACAGAGGACCTTTTTAAATTTTACCGAAAATATGTTTGGCCGGGAGAATATAGCACATATTCTGTTACTTAAACATATCAGAAGGTACATTCTGTTCCTCCTCCTAATCGTTAAGAAAATAGAGAAAATGCGTTATTACAAAACATGTAAAATTCCCTTTTGAGCCTGTCATCAATTGACATAAGAATGTTATTTACGCAAAAGGAGGAATATCATATAAAATAAGTAAGCACCGCAATAAATGCCCTAGTTTTAAATAAGAATATGCAGATCTGCTAGGTTTGTAGTACTTGGTGCCCCATTTTCCGCTCTTTTTTTAGGAACAAGGACGTCTTGGCAACACCAGTGAACTCTGTAATCTTTCTTGAATTTTGCAATCATTTTCCTTGGACTAACATAATAATTCTTAATAAATCTGATCGTTTTGGGACTGTGCATTGTATCTTCCTTCACCGACTCGTCATCATCCGATAAGAATATGAGTTGTATTTACGTTCATACGTTGTCTCGTGCAATCATACTATCAAATTAAAAATATTCTCTTTGCCGATTCTTGATAAGATTGACGTTATTTCGTGTTAACTTGAAAAATCCATGCTAATGCAAGTGCACTTCAAAATGTTCTATTAGTATCTAATGACAGCAAGCTTTGCCCTACTACGTTAGTTGATTATTGCACTAGCAATGGAGCTTGCCTCTTGGATAATCCGCTGGCGAAAGGGAGAGGAAAGACCGATTGAGGAAGGCGTAGGAAAAATTTACCCACATGTCATCTCAGCGCATTCCCAACTCTAGCAAATTTGTCCCGCCTGCATTTATCCGGTGACGCTAAAAGCTGCCGCCTCCGAGATTGCCAACTGACGATTCAACTCAGACCTCCCAGTCAAACAAAATGGCTCTTTCTACATGTGGTTTCTATGTAAATCTCATCCATAAATTCTGGTTCGCGTAACCGAATTGCATGAGATACTCCTGAGTTCGAGGTAACTCGTGGTGTGTGGCGCGCTCTTCTGGGACATTTCTTTCAATTCACGCATCAGCTGAATACTGCTCCTTCCAACTGGTGCCTGCAAGAAGTAGGGGAGACTGAGCTTGACTCTCGGCGCGCATATTATTCACAGTGCCTGCTCTAACGCACTCGCATCTGTCAAAGTGCGCTAAAAGTCAGTTGAAGAAAAGCTAGGTTCGCATCTCAATTGCTCCGTCTTACTGTGACGTCTACGGTATTCTGCGTCAGTTTGGACCGGAGTATCCGTGATCTGCGTGAAGAAAGTCAGTCTATTATGCACGGATCCGGCGAGTATCACACAGGTTTATGAACTACTAAGGTCTCTCAGTTGCTGCGCGCGACCTTTCGTCCGGTATTCTAGATTCTGCAATGACACCAAAGCTAAGTTGGCGAGAGAGGGGAGATAATGATGGATGCAGCGCACGTTTACCATAACTATACGTAACTCGTCTTTACTGCACACACCTTACAGTGGACACTGTCGGACTCGATGGCAACATTGTCAATCTAATTGAAGAGAAACTAAGAAAAATTTAGAATTCACTTCAGCAGATGGATAAGGTTATCTTTAGAAAGGTAATTCGCAGTTTAGGTCACGTGTAGAGCGCTTTTCTCCAATTATGTAACTACCAGCAAATAATGCAGCTACGAATAATAATGCTCACGCGAAGTTTTTCGGTCCCTATAGCGCCCACTCACGCCGCGAGAAGAGATGATACACCCAGAGGAAGACAAATCAAAGACTGGCGGTGAAGATGCGCAGAGAAAGTCACCAGAGCTTCCGTGAGCATCTCTGTCTTTTTTATTCTTTTCACTTTGCTTAGATTGCGATTCGTCACTTTCCATGCATTAGTAACAATGTCACTAATCCCTGGTTCGGAAGCATCATAAAGCTATATGATCTCTGCGTAATTAGTAAAATGTTGCACTTAACTCTACGCCTAAACCGATTAAATAAAACAATCGGTAATATAAAGTAGGTTTTATATATAATTATTACTTCATTATCGGTCCATCATTGCCAATTCTGTGAATTCTTTGTTAAGTATCTATCGAAAGGTCGTTATTTCCCCTCCGGGAAACCTAGAGCGTTTTCATTGATTTAAGTGAAAAAACATGCATCTAACAAGCAAATTCTCATCGTTTTATAACCGCTTGAATTTCAGAGAAAGAAGAAGTAAATCAGACGTGCTTCAGGTAACCTTCGAACTTACATGTTAATTTCATTTTATTTGGAGTATGATCGAATTTTATATCGCTCGAATTATGTTTAAATGAGCATTAGCTTATAGGCACAAAGCAGTATTCTAATGATCAACAGAGTATGCCGAAACAAATGGTTGTCAACCTTAAATTGTAGTTTAGCAAAATAATTCTTAAACAAGACTGCCGGGAATCGATATCATTTTAAACGTACAGTTGAGTGAATGAAAAATGTGTCCTCTATCTTTCGAGAAATTTTATTGCCAATCTTTGTAGCCAAGGGTTTTTAGATGCCCATTTTCTCCTGGGGTCTATAATAGGTGGTTAACGTTGTCTTCAGAATCCGTCGAATTCTGAGGTGATATTTAACTGCTCTATAGGTGTCAAAGAAGAAAAACGTACACTGCATCCACAGGCAGTCGCAAAGTATATTTTTAGAACTTCCAACTTAAGTATGTTTGTATCTATAATATACATAGTACTACGGGACAGGTAAGGTCAGGTTGCACCGTCCGTTATGGATATAATGGTTTTATGGGCTAAATTACGTGTATTAATAACAACCGTTGCAAGTCGCCACATATGCTTGGAAGTAGATCTCAGCGCCGTGATTGCTAGAAAGGGTTAATTAATTAAAAAGTTTCTAATTTTTTTTTATGGCGGGATAAAATGTAAAAAAAAACATTTTAAGGGGGATTCTCCAGACATATCATTGGACAGGTTATCCAATATCGTCACCAGACATTTTAACGCAGCCTTAATTATTTTGAGAAAAAATAAATATTTTGCATCGAATTGTAGCGAACGTATACAGTCGAACGATTGTATACTTTTATGTGGCATGTCGCAGCTTTTTTAGGATTATTTGCAGATAAAAACATTTTTAAACGCAAAACAAATATAGTGGGTAGCAAAACAAATATAATGAAAACTGTGAATGCAAAATTAATTCCTTCCATTATATATGAAGATATATTTAGAAAACAGTACCTCAGCGTTACTGCTATACGCTTGTAAATTATACCGCAAACATGTTTACATAATTAGGGTTTTTCTAAGTATTTGTCTAAGAGACTGCAGATGTAACTCATCTTTTGCGTTGAAGTTACCAAAAATTGTGTGTGAGTTTTTGGTGCAATAATGTTAATTGGCATGTTTAAGCGGTCCATGTCCCTAGACGTTTTCAACATCAATTCAATTTAACCATGACCTAGAAACTTGCGCGGAAGGCACCCATACAAAAATCTGAACTATGTATATTGTAGATTTTGTAAATTAGCATTCTCGATGTGTTTTCCTTCTCCGTATGTCTTCATGTATAGATGCTAGTATTTGCTTGCCTAAAAGGCTACGTCACTTCGACAGGAATTCAAAGTCTTTGCCCGGCATTCAAGTTCTGAAAACCGAAATATACAAATTATTTTTTGCAATTTCTAAACTGGTTCTCAATTCGTTTCAGAACACCGATACACTGAGCCATGAATCTTCCATGGAGAAGGTAAGTCAAATTGTCATACTCCTATCCTTTCACTACTCACCTCGAAGCAATATATTTGAGAGATTATTAACTTTATCTCTCTTATGTGAAAACTTGATTTACATTGAAACCTCTTAAATTTATAAATTTTTATGCGAAGTTTAATCCTCTTCTCATTACGCTGTATAAAGTTGCTCTTATTGAACTAATGGTTTTTAAAATGTGAAAAGTTCCTAATTTCAACAAACATGTTTGTTGATTGTTGACTTCTGCAAAGCTAACCAGAAAGTTATAAAATATATTGACCTTTCTATAACATTTAGAGGAAAAATTTTGCGTATGCGCAAGCTCACACCAAACGAATTTATTTATCTTTCATCAATTTAAATTAAGCTTGGAATTGCATGTCACCAATTAAACATCAATTCGTTGCCTAGGTGTTAACAAATTTAATGTATATTTCTTGCTTAACCTTTTTACTAAATGATGCGCCTTCTTGATCTTTTCCAAGTATTTATACCGACCTACGCACTCGCTTCCCGTGAATGAGGTAATGAATGCAACATCTTTTAAAAATAATTTAACCAGTTACATTTTTACGGGCATAAGGGTTGACTACATGAGCTTCAAATAAGCTTATCCAAGCAAGACGTTTCAGACTGTGGTGTAAAGATATTGTAAATATTTTTTTGGTCGACATCCACTAAGTTCGAAGAGGAAAACATGGAGAGTGCTTAAGTGGGTGAGGGCAGAAATATTGCTGTAGATGCCAAATCTACCGCGCAAATCTTCTATCACATAAAATTAATGAGCGCACATGTCAGAATTGACGGAGGAACTGTCATATGTCCAATCAAAGCATCATACTCATGACATTTTGAAGCGCAGTAAATCACTATTTTCCACCAACAATTATGCCTTTAAAAGCTGATAATTTGGAGGCTATACCATTTTGCGCGGCGTGCTACTGTCTGGAGTGAAACGACGTAGACACAACTACTGTGATAAGGTACTTATTCGCCTGCGACAGGCGGCCAAGTAATTACCGCGCCAGCCTTCAACATGGGCGATGAAATTTCAATAGGTAAGCACAGGCATGCCGCTCATTAAGCAACTAGTGCAGTAGGAGGCAATGAGCTTTGATAAAAAGGGAAGCTGATAATTGTCGAAGGTGTGCAGGAGCCTAGCGACTGTATCTCAAAAATACTACATTTCCCTGTGCGCGCAGTAGCCGTATCCTATGCTGTCTTTCAAGATGAGTTAGAGCTGGAATCCGAAATCTCGGGCGAATAAAGTTCTTAGCCCAGCGATCGCGTGTAATTCTTCACAATTAACTCCTGAGACTCCCGAAACCTGGGGATAAATTAACATATTTTTAAGAAAGGTAGACGGCTGTGCTTATTCTACCGTTTTTTGAAATTGTACGTGGTCGCATGATGTAGCTGCAATCCGTCGTCATCACCAAGGCACTTTTCTTAGTGACAGTGTTAGCTGTTGCCAATTCAAACGAACATGCGAGGCCCAGGAAGTAATTAAGAAGAAGACGACTCGATCGCTGAGATAATACTTTTATTCGCCTGACGTTTCGCAACCCGTCGCAGATTCATCATCGGAGACGTTAGCAGAAAACAGTAGCAGAAACGGGTGATAAATGCACAAGGGTTTGCAGTATTTATAGGGCACAGTCATAACTGAAAACGTGCAGCGACAATTAGCTTTAATTGCCTTCTTGTGCGCGGATAGTTTGTTGGTCGGCATGTGGGCTCTGATCTGTTGAACTCTCATCACGCGTGGTGGACTGCGACGTGTTGATTGCCCGGCCGTCTGGCCCTCTGGTATTTGCATAAGATTACGTGATGGCCTGTCCGTTGCCCAAGTGGCGACTTGCCTTGGCAAAATTGAGTCTCAGGGCCGAATATCGATAGCGCACTTGTTTATGGATAAGTGGCCCGTGAACCATGACTCAAGTTATTCTCGGTCCACCCGATTGTCACCTTTTGCGAGAATTTTGACCTCATCAAAGTTGAATGTGTAGCCGAGTATCGTTGAATGCACCGCAACTTGAGACGGTGGTCACCCATTCAAATTTGCGGCGCATTCGACGATACCTGGCCACACATTGAAATTTTATGAGGCCGAAAATCTCGCAAAAGATGCAATCGAGTGAGCCGAGAATTACTTGAGTCATGGTTCACGGGCCCCCAATCCATAAGCAAGTGGAACGATTTGCTCAATCCATATTCGGTGCTAAGACACAATTTGGCTAACGTAAGTCGCCATTTGGAGAAAGGACAGGCCATAAAGTCATCCTACGCAAACACCAGAGGGCCAGACGGCCGGGCAATCATTACGCCGCAGACCACCACGCGTGATGAAAGTTCAACAGGTCAGAGCCCGCACGCCGACCATTAAACTATCCACGCACAATAAGACAATTAACGCTAATTGTCGCTGCATGTTTGCAGTTAAACACTGCAAACCCCTGTGCATCTTTTACCCCTTTTCTGCTACTGTTTTCTGCTGATGTCTCTTATGATGAATCCGCGACGGACATCGAAACGTCAGGCGAATAAAAGTATTGCCCTAGCGATTGAGTCGTCTTCTTCTCAATGTTAGCTGTTTAAACTTATCTTTATTTGCGCTGGTCTCTCGGCCCAACCAAAACAAGTTGGAAGAATGCGACCTGATTGGGTTATTTGAGAATGTAACAGTAAAACATAAACTTTGTTTATCCCGAGTATGCATTAACAGAAATTAAATATTTCTTGAAAAGTGTAGTGGAGGACGGCGTTATTTAGCCCATGCCGATTGTATGACCCTGTAGATATTTCTGCACGTATGAAAGATCAATGAGACATGTAATGGAACGTTTGCTATCAATGCACATTTAAAATATATAAGCATTTGATTCGGCTTGTCAAATGAAGGAGCCGTGTAAAAACATCAAGCCACGGTAATGAGCGATGCTTCCATATGAAGCAATTAGATAAATACAGAGAAATTTGGATTCGAGAGGATATCCCTTCTGGTTAGAAACTTTTGCTGATGAAAAAACGTAATTCTAAAGCTCGCTTACATTTAATTTGAGGTTTTTGGCTAGCTATCAACAATTACCACGAAATAAGTCAAATAGTACCGCATTTTTTGCCGTCGCTAAAGGTCCTATCCTGCGGTATGCCATTTTCGTATTTCTGTAGAATGTTTTTTGATTGTTTTTAAACTTTCTTGTATATGATGTAGATCAACAAAAAATCAAGTCTCGAACTTTCTGGGGAACCGGTAAATTGATGTCATATTTCTCCACAGCAAAATGCCGCCTGCATGTTTCCTCAAAAATTAATTTCTTCCCTTGTTTTTAACCAACTTTAATTTGTGTATTCAAAAATGCTAGGCTGATATTTTATGCAAACTTATGTCTTAAAAACCAGTCAAATGCTTTTAGCTGAAAGATGGTGACAGTACACTTAACCTGTCATTTTGCGAGCAACTTTCAATAACTGGTAGCAGCTAACATGACTGTGTTCATGCTGTTATCGTATACTATCAATGCCATTTTCCGAGGTTTGTAAGTCCTCCTTTAGCCGTTTTGAAAATGACTATAATGCACAGGTCAAGTAATAAATTAGTTGCACTTCCTATGACATGGTTTCTTAATGTCGCTTTTTGCCTGTCAACCGTCCTTCTGTAGAGGATAAAAGCCTAATCCAAAACGTCTGCCTAACATTTACGTATCTGGTTTGGAGACATTTTCGTTTCCATATCGTCCAAACATGCCAAATTATAGACCTTCGATGCACCTTTATAAAGTCAGTCAAGCGTTAAGCTGTCTGTCTGAATAAAATTTCCTCCATATAATTTAAGAATGAGTATTTGTTTAAACGAGGAGCCTTTTATTCATGCATACTCCTCTGTGATTTTCAGGCTTTGAAATAACCGATGGAAGATGAAGCATATATCTTGCTAATCATCCAAAACATCCATTGGATTATTGGTTGCGTAGCTATAGGTCCCGTTAATAAAATGCATTCTTAAGAGTAGATGGCAGATTTAAATCATTCAATTTACCCAATGAAGAACAATCTGTGGCCTCAGTGTGATTCGAACCCACGTCAAAAACAAAAGGCTTGAGTACAGCCAATGCTCTGTCCACTGAACTACGAGGCTTGCTGGGAGCCATAAATTTAATTACGCTCGGGTCGCTTAGTCGTCCAGTATACTGCAGGTATTAAATCCACCAATACTGATACCGTAATCTGACTGTCTAGGCAGGACTTCCCAAGCAATTCATACATATACTCCACCAGATTACTCAAGCTTTCCAATGTTGAAGTGAGTCTGAATCTCACCGTGGCCGTAAATTATGCACAATACGTCAATCAAATTAGTAAAATTTGCCGCCCCTTCTTAATAATTAAGCTGCCTGATAGTCATTCTGGCCGTGAATTTTCCACATTTGTGTCAATTGAATAAAACGTATTATATAAGGTCAAACAAAGTTAATTTTACAATCTGAATAATTTCACGTACGTGAGTTTTCTGACATTTATGGTTTTCGAAAACAGATCAATAAAAAGGCAATGGAGAGTACTTCAGTGTCAACAGACATTGTTTTTCTAAAACACAAAAGGCTTTTCTAGCTACCACTTTCGAACAAACTAACGAAATGTTTAAGCGCTATCAGTCATGGAAATAGGTTTAAAGGCTGAGAAAATACAGTTTGATAGCACATTCATCGAAGGTAAAGTATGAATAAATTAGAAAATAGGTTTATTTTTAACCTTGACTTCGTTTCGTTTTAAATAACATTACTTTTCTTGGCGTGAGACCTTTGACATTAATCTGATTTTTTTGACTTTATGTTTTTGATTTGCGACACTTTTTATTGTAAGATTTAGATAAACTGCTAGATGGAATACCTGTACTCCCGATATGTATTCACCGAGTCACTAGATCTATAATGAAAGAGATTGCAATAAAATCAGGTGCGCGATAAGACAGCTGAGTTAAAGTTCAAATTTTTATAAAATTAGGGTGATGAAATAGAATGAGACCGTTGGTGGCATCTACTTAAGAAGTCGTAAAGGTTGTGTTGAACCTTGCCAGGAGAAAGGGGTGAAAGCGTGGAAAACCGCATGACGTTTAATGATATTTTGCCATGCCATACGTGAGATCTGAAGTAAAGGTCAAGGCTGTAGCTCTTTAATGTTCTTAACAACTAATTAATAATTTGGATTAGGTCAATTTATTTAGTTGCATGCAAGCACAGCTACATGTTTGATGTGAATATTTGAGTCAAAGAGCGTTAACCACTACGAGATAACTGTGTAATATTCACCAGCTGCTGACGAGCAGTAAGTAGTATAACTTACGTAATCCTTTAGCATACAGGCACAGGCACGTGCATCGCCGATATTCTGCTGTTGGATGGCGGAGCTGCTTGGGCTTCGGCGCATGGATGGCTCTCCCGGCTAGAAATCCGTCTAGATAGAGATTAATGTATGTGAAAATGTAAAAGTTACAGTTTAGTCATCCCTAGCCATGATAGGTTTAATTTTTGCACAGTGTTCTCATGTGTGCCAAAGACAGGCTTGCGTTATTTGGTGGCAGTGCGTTTGACGTTTGCTAACAGACGCTGACCAATTTGGATAGGTCGGTTGGGAAAAATTCAACTTAAAAAGCAAATCAGTAAGTTATGACATTAAAGCCGCTATTTTGATGATATTTTCGCATTTGCCAGAGATCAGGCACATTTGCATATCTGTTTTACGGTTAAGCTGTAAATGGCAGGTACTCACACTTTATCATGTGTCCTTCTTTGCAGAAGAGTCGGAAATAGCGTTAGAATAAAATTTTATGGGAAAAGAAATCTGGTATAAATATCAAATGAATTTCTATAGTTTATGCCAACTTCAACACAAACAAAAGCTAGTCTACATTTTGGCACAAAAGTCTAGAAACATTACTGAGCAATAACAGGGCAGTATTCGCGGGAAAAATCGTTATAGCACATTTGTCGCAGAGATCAGGAAAGTCTACTACACAGACTGCGGTAAGCAAAAACTGTTCCAGAGCGTTCAGTTTCAGAGGCAATCAGCATATAAAAAGCGGAAAAGGCACCTAGACTGTGTGTTTACGGGGATGCCTGTTTTAACGACTAGAGGCATACAGTCTCGTACACAAGATTGATTCCGGACATCGTTATGACCCCCTAAAAGCAGTCCACCTGATTTATATGTCTATGCCATGGGGGCGGTATCTGTCGGCAGGTTATGGAAGCCGTTCTTGTACGCTAGGAAGAACACCGTCAAATCTACACGTTAATCCTAGCCAGGAGTAATTAATACCCTGCAATTATTTGCGGTCCCTTTTCTTTCTTTTAGAATTGTTATCGTTAAGAATAATTGCTTCCTAACTCGTCGTGTGTGGTAACCTAGCCAAAGTAACCATGTGAATTTTTATGGAGGGTTTGAAAAAATAACGTGAAATTCCTAAAAGTTAAACCAATACGTCGAGCTCTTTAGTAACGCGTCCTAAAAACATACATTCCTATGTAAGTGAGTTCGATACAAAGTGTAAAACAAATCTTACCACTACCCTCCATAATTTAAAAAATTGTGATAAAAAGGTAAGTAGTTTACGCAATAAGCAATTATCTGATGAAGTGGATCCGACAAA
>UYRU01043862.1:0-13080 GCA_900617775.1 Dibothriocephalus latus | reverse complement strand
TTGTAAAGTCTAAGATTGTCGGGCAGCATGCGCATTTCCCTATGAAGCCTTCTGATGGCATACTCAAGGAGAAATGTTCCTACAGAAGGCAGTTAGTTGGATGTACAACTGAAGTTAAAAAAGCTTTTTTTCCGATTGCCAAGCATAGCTAAGGGATTGTTGCAACACTAATTATCATGCAGTATATTCGAAAATATTTCAATTACGACAAGGTGCCGGCTTTTAGATGTGCCTCTTTACGATTGCCTACAAAATTACTATCAGCAAAAAGGACTTTTTCCTTGGTATGAATTTTCTGAATTACTTTCGGTGTTCTTATAAATTCAACGATATTTGGTAGAAATAATGTTCGATCGTATTATTTTTGGCCTCCCGTTGGTAGAAAGTTGCAACATCTTCAAATTATATACCTGAAGAACTCGTCTCTTGTGGTTATAGGAAACGTTTTTGATTCGCGAATAACTTTGAACCTGACCTGTTGATAGACTTAAATTCAGAAATACGGCAGTAAAAACTGAGCGTTTTCGATTTAAAGAAAATTTTAAATTTATATTCGCTGTCACGAAGAAGCCATATAGAACATATAAAATGTTAAAATTAATGTTAACAATGTTGTATGCTTCACAAGCAGCAACAATAAATAAATGGAAACGACGTCTTATAAATGAATTTTCGTGGTCTTAAAAAACCTCAGGGCTAAAAATCAAGTTAAACCCAAACCTTCATTCTCTTATTTATAAAGCTTGAATAAGACGTAATTAGGTACCCAACAAGTGCAAGAAACAATGTTTGGATGTATTCTTGTATTTATAGGTAGCGCAAATTATGGGAAAACACATACCACGTAAGTCATTACTCTTTATAGATTGCTATTTCTACACACAACCAAAGATATGTTCATTCAAAAGACGACTTTGTGATGTGAACGGAATATCAGAGTATTATAATTAGATTAATTTCAACGCTACCTGAATAGTTTTCCAATTAAAAATAAATTTTAGTGTTCTCATACACATTTCATTATGTAGCATGTCTACCCTGCATATGCCCTTAACTTTGGAAACAATGCCATTTTTAAAATTCTATTATTTCCATCCATCCCATATCCCCTCTACAACCTTACCAATCACAGTAACTATCGTAGATGTGACCTTCTAGGTTTTGGGGCAATCGTTTTAGAAATAGAGGTAATAAAACGTCGTGTTTTGTCAACCACTTAATCTAGTGAGCGTAAACCCTTATATCTGGCATACCGCAGTGAACACTCAGTCTCCAGCACCCGATAACGAAGTGTGAGCCAAAACCCAAATTTCTTCTCTTTTTTCCTTAAACGTCGTACTTTTCTATGACAAATGCTGACAACCGGTAGTTAAAGTACCGTAGGAGACAAATAATTTACATTCTTTTGGCGTAATTAAAGACATCATCTATCATGCTATATACGCTGTTTTATCTCCCTGTTGGTACGTGATGGCTCCTCTAAAAAAGCGACGTCGCCGCCGTCAGACGACATCCTCAACCACATACGTGCTCCATGATTCTGCTGAATTCGTTGTTGCTAGGGATATCTGAACGTTAGTTTTTCCCTTCTTACTAACTTTGCGTTTTACTTTAGACAAGCTACAAGTAAAACTTGATAATTAAAAAGGTAAAGAGTTGCTAATACTGAAAGTGTCACAGACAAGTGTTCCATTTTTTCTCTAATAATGCAATATTTCTGGATATTTGACAATATTTCAGATTAAAATAACTACAGTATAGTAAACGCTGCAAGAAACTTTTGTTACAAAATTTAACTTGGTAGTTAAGCATATATTTTGCCGGGTTATTTTAATCAATTGAGTGGATTTAATAATTAGAAAGGCTTTAGTTTGGAAAACTGCCCTCTTGGTTAGCGAAATAAGTACCAATTTTGGCCAAATCATGAGTCAGTTTATAATGAAGGATTTTCCTATGCTGTAAGGTATGACACGAGCGAACTTTTTATTAAAATGCATTTTGCTGTGGACTAATTCCAGAATAACAAGAACAAATTGGAAAAATGATCCCCTCCAGGACTGGAAATTTTGTGTTAAATCGATCAGATGGAAGTGAACCAAGTTTAAGGAAACGCATTTTTTTTCAGAAAAAAGCATGTTTAGCTATCCTGTGAAGTTTTCGCAAAAAATACAGCAACAAAAACGTTATCTCGGAAATTTTGTTTTACCGCACCACTGTCCTTGCATATAGGCAAAGTATTGCATATGTTACCATGAATGTGATATAAAGAAGGCCTTATTGAATATAAGCCATGTAGAAGTATAGTTTTTTTGTAAATTATACGTTCTGCTTATGTGTATCTTAGAAAAGGGACAGACAGAAGAATAATAAGTGTTTCAAAAAATTGTCATATCTCTGGCCAGTATTTTTTTCATTCGCAGGCTTACAACAGGTCGTTGACTTGATCCACTTATGCGGAAAACAATCCATTATAAAGAGAAAAGTAAGTTTTTCATCTCCAGTCAAACTGAATTTTTTATCTTCAGATAACTTGAAGAAATTGTCAAAAGTCTCCAATTTCCTTGTGACATTACCTTAGGAAACGTTAATATACACAGAAATTAGTCAGCCAATAGCTAATCAAAGCATTTTCAGAGAGATAAACTTTTATGGAAAGTTCTTAATTAATCTTAGGAATAACTATGTAAGAATTATGGTGCAGACATTACTTATTCTCGACAATGTGGTTTGCTGTTTTGCGGCCTTTATTAATATGAGTAACATGGCCATCTTCATAAAAACTAATATGCAAAAACACTTTCCTTCGGTAAATGCTCTTTATATATATCTTATTTTAAAGGTTTTGGTGTAAACGTCGAACAGAAATGCAATTTATCAATTAATCAACGAAGACAATGAAAACGAAGACAATAATGAAAGACTTTATTCGACGACATTCAATAAATATTTATCCACTAATGGTAAAATGTACAAAATATTATGACAAAAAACGTTCTTTTTATATAAAGAAATTGTTCCCATTCGGTTTTCAACTTAAAAAATATTTTAATTTATTTTTTTAATTTATAGCTTTTTTTAACATCTCCATAACTTGGGGTTTTTTCTGAAAAATGTTATTTTTCTTTACAAACACTTAGTTCTTCTTAAAGCTCTTTTGAGTAATTAATATGACAAATGCTGCTCATTATAACTTCTAATTTCTCGTAAATGCGTTCTCACTGGTATACGAGAAATAATCAAACATTAACAAACTTAGGCAAATGTCTTGCAGCACTCGTCATACTTTAGGCAATTCGAAAAACAGAAACCACCCTAGAAGTGTTCCTAAAGGGTAGATATCAACTATGCATATAATACCATCTTGAACCGATAGTTTCAACTTTTCTAAACATCCCTCCCCATGGTATGAGTGTCTGTGAATTTTGTCCAAGCGTAACTTCACTCCGGTTTTTATTGACAAGATAGTTCATTTTTCTTACATGGCCTACTACAGGAAACACAAACCAAACTGTATTTCACATTTCTGATCTCAAATCTTATAAAAATAAAAGCTTGCTTCTAGTCTACTCTGCTGCCTTTTATTGAATAGTAAATTCTTAGACTGCATGAAGGTAGATTCTAGGTGTCGAACTAGTTTTGCGCAAATATTTCCAAGTACAACTTTTATCTAATGAGCAAAACATGTTCTTATCCTTGCTTGCCATGACAAATGAACGGAAATGTTCAGTTGACACAGGCTTACTATACCTAAACCGGATAACCAGTAAAAATAGGAAGGCTCGTTCATGCTGCCACGAGTTCACACAAAATCTGCGGTACTGGTAAACGATGCTGCGCACATAGAAAAACTCTAATGGTTGAGAAATATCGAAATCTGTCGGTTGAGCTGGACGTTTCGCAGTTAGATATTCAGATTTGGAATTAAGTCAAAACTGGGCCAGACCAAAATGAATACTTGCTTTAAGAGCACTAATCTGATGCAATATAGTGGCTGATCATTGCAATTTTTTTATGTGTGCTTCACTGAGACATGAAGGATGCAGATATTAAAATTGTACATGCAAATTACGACGCATTTCTACATACCGTGGTTTCTGCATATACTTCTTGTAAGGATAAGGACCTCGAGCCTTCGCACTGACGTTAGAATACGATCACCTACGGCTGCTCCGTTAATAATGTAGTTGACAGCCATGTAAGTGAAAAGAATTAACCAAACAGCCAGTAATCCCCATAGAAGTTGATAAAAGTCAGGCTAATGTCCTAACGCAGACAGAAGGGTTGCACTATGAACAGGTTTTCCTGCTCTTTGTCAATTATTATTTGTTTGCTTCTTATCTGGTGCATTATGCTTCATTACCTGGAAGTATTTGCGTTTTTAATTTAAAAGTGGATAACAATAGCTACTGCAACCAAGTCTTTTTTACTTTCTCAGATTCCTCAAAAGAGAATTTTTCATAAACTTCCACCTAAAACCGCAAATAATATTTTAAAAGTTCAAATGCCATGTGAATTCATATCATCCTTAGAAGGCTGCAGACACAGCCGCATGTTAGTTACTTACAATTTTACTAAGTACAATTTCCTTTAGTAGGATCAGAGAAGTATCGTAATTAAAAAATATTTTCCAATGAATATGCACCCTCGTTCTCCAAGGTTAAAATTGCAGCCATTTTATTTTTCTCACTATCTAAACAGTTGCCAGGTTATTGTTTGCATTTCTATGAGTGTTCTACTGCGTATGGTGACTGACACTACCGTCGGTCTTTGAATCGCCATTCACAGTGTCTCGTTAATTATTACGAGTCTGTTCTCGTTCAAGCTCTACTCCCCTTTCTTGGCTTCATGCACACATTCATATTTGGACAGAAACAAGCAACAGTATGGTCGGATATTTCCACAACTAACTAACGACCACCATGCGTGCCACAGAAGACCCAACCAAGTGGTCTGACAAACTACTTCTGCCGATCCTGCAACCGGCCCTGAAGCCGGGTCCGCAGTGCAGTTGTTAGTACTACCCGCCAACTGCCAGGTCAGATTGCCACCCCAATTTCTTCCGGTACCAACGAACGTACTGAAAATTGTATACACCAGCTACGGCACTTTATGGGTTCGCTCTTGCCGGTTTTGCCTCGAGTTTTATGTCGAGGAAGGCTGGGAGAACTGCATCAATGCGTTTGTACGATGTGACAGTGTGCGCGTGCCGCTGGAAGGATCGTTCCTGATAAATCTATGCACAACAAAGACTTCCCGGTCCCTTCGCAGAGACGATGAGGATGTGATGGGCATCGACCGAGTTAAAACTATTGTTCTATATAAACTGCCATACCTACCCCAATGGCATAAATATCCTGCCCCCCTTTCATTTGCTTGTCCTCTCTCCCCCTGCCACCTTTCCTCCCTCCCGTCTACTTCCCGCCCCGTCATGTACGCAACTTTTAGCTATAATGTAATAATAGTTTTATGAAATTTACCATACTGATAGCATACATACTAGCTGAAAAGCCTGTAGAAGTGTTCTTCCGATATCGTGCTTCCGTTTGGCTTAGCTTCAAGAGATTGGGCTCATCAGTTGGTCCTCCCACAGCAGTATTCTCCGAGTGTTTTCTGGTGGGTACTCCAGTTTTTATATTGTTGCCTCATAAGTTCCTCAGAAATTAGCAAACGAACATAAATTCCTAATCCTCATCCGTATGCTCCACCGCAGTATACACGCAGTACTCTCCTATTCTCTTAAACAGTGACTCTTTTGTTTACTCGTGCTTTTAAACAATAATAAGTCCTTAAGTGTCACCAAATGCCACCTTCGGTCAATGCGGGGGGATACAGTATTCTTCAGCTCCCCTATTCCACGCCGCGGGGGCCTAATCTTTCCATCTTTTAGTCCGCTGCATACTTCCTACTATTCCACTGCTAGAGCCACCCGAGAATTGGCACAAGCTTGGCGAGTACCTCGTCTAGTGACTAGCTGCAAGCGGATAAAGCATCGATCTACGCACTGGGGCCCAATAGCCTCAAAACTTGCCTGGCGAGAAAGCTAGATTCAACCGATTAATAAACCCCCTGCATACATACTTGCCATAATAAAAACTGTCCAGTTAACTGCCTTCCTTTCCTCCTGCTTTGGGAAACATAGAGTTTTCGCTCACCATATCTCGATACAATATATTTGACTTATCTTAAGTACGAATACTAATTATAATGCCAAAACCATTAATGCTAACGGAATTTGTCCATCGTTTTTGGTCCGAATAATCGAAATTAGATGTCCCCAGTTTCATTGGTTTTACATATAAAACCTTGAGCGAAGGACATCACGTTCGTAAGCAAACTGTCGATCTAATGTTTTTTTCTATTAATGTTATTACTGCAAAGTATTGGGAGCAAAATATTTGGTTGATGGCAAATTAAACGTTCTTATTTCAGTTAAGCGAGTATTTTCCGATATTGTGGATTCTGCAAAAAATCACGCTTTTCCCTGGATAGGCGCGAAGTTCTGCGGCCAGGTTTCTTTCCAAATCTAATTGATTTTACTGCGGAAAAAATATCATCTGAACTTTTGTCTTCTTTAACATAAGACAGCGTACCAATAGATTTCGAGTCATGAATCATTTATCTTTTACGAGAAACTTGATTATTACTGATAGTCCCAAAGACCACTGGAAGAGAATTTTAAAAGTTTGAAATGTACTCAACATCTCAGAGTTAAGTAAACAGTTCTCTTCTGGTGGTTGTGCACTCGTTTGACCAACAACACGCATTCAGCGGAACACACTGGGGTAGAATAAATGCTCTCATACCACCTCCTTGCTGAACTTCGCTGTTCGTTTACGGTGGCAAACGTCGCAGTGAAAGGGTCTATATAGTTCGGTTTAGTTCACAACAACATGTTTTGAATTGATATAAAACCGTACAACTTCCGGCATTTGTTTTGAATCAGTGTTATCACAGATTATCTTCTTATGAATAAGTGTAAAATGCAAAGTAAAGATCGGATCTGCTTCAGTAACAGAATCTCGAATATTCTGGAATAATCCAGGAAATGCGAAAAAATTTGATGATACAATATCCTCGGATTAGCAGCGGACTGTAGGTTTAGAGGTGTCGAATTTGTTCATCACTGAACAGCACACTTAAAAGTTATATTCACCTCAAATTCTATTCCCTGATTTGGTGTAAGACAAGTTAGGTATATTTTGGTAAATACCAACTATTCTTTATATTAACCTCCATAAATGCTACGTGCACGATTGCTTTTTGAGTCGGCTTGAATCTCAGCGAAAAATGTTTAAGCATATGACCTTAATTGAACTACAAATCGCATCTACTCTCCGCTAAAATTAACTTAGCCAGCATTTTTGCATGCAAGTGTTTTTCTAGGTGGTCATTTTTTTTCAACAGTAAAAGTACCGAACTACAAAACTCTGTGCCGCGCTGAACACCCCTAGCTATATGCGCGAAGTACTCAGGCTGAACAAAAAAATGATCGCAAGGTATGATCTGTACTTGCAGTAGACAGACGTTGTTGAATTAATCGTACTTTCTAGACGGTGTGCGTTCCGCGTTAATTGCTTGAAGCAGAGTTTACCACTAACATAGTCAACCTAAGGTAAAGATAACAAAAAAGGCTCAAAGAGAAGGAGCCCACGACGATTTTGTGATATGCGTTGGAATCTTAACGGGGCACTTTTACTTATATTTTATCCGATTTCATTGTGGAATATATCAATTGGCACTGACGCTAACTTGTTAAATTACGTAGCGGATGTGGCTTATGAATGAATGCCTGTATGTAATTTCGCCAGTACTTGTCACAAATCTCCCTAGCACATGTCGACGTTCCTGGGTGATACTAGCTGGTTGCTAGACCAATTTAAAAAGTCTATAGCAACAACACAACGCAAGATAGAAGAGAGTAGTTATTTGAATGGCTATAAGATTTTTATCCCTACCTTAGCATGAGACCATGTGAATAATATCTCGTTTTGCGATCAACTGAAAACAATAAACACGACAGTGTTGACATATATTTCATGGTCACCTTCCGTCTTAGCAGGCTCTGTCGTCTGCAGAAGTTAAACACTCATTGTCAAACCTAAATGTCCTTCATAAAAATGTAATAGTGAATGTTTTATCTTCTGTTGGCTATCAAGTTTTCAGTCCCCGTTTACCTTCTTCATTTGGTCCAGAACAACTTTTTATTCCGTGACCTCTCCAACAGGGATATCAAAGCACATTATTGCTGCCAACTGAGCCAACTGAAAAGCAAGTCTTCTTTCTAAACGACACAGCTTTTTTCGCTTTGAATGATCCTTTTTACTGCGAAACGGTCAGCTGACTGTTTGCCTAAATATACTGCCCACAATTAATTCCCTATCTCGTGAGATTTCCTTCCGTAGGCAAGAAAATGCCTGTTGCGCGAAGGCGGTCTATGCTGCGTCCCCTAATTCTTACAACAGTAAAGGAAGAATAATTCGTAAAAAGGATCGAGGCTGGTTGTTTAATTACTATTTGCTAACATTAAAATATGTAATTTTCAATAAAGACTAGAATTTCAGACATGACTTATATTTCAGCTCACTGATACAGCATTAAACATAAAGTTGTTTAAGACAGGGGGCGCAAAAACGATAAACTAATGCAGAATAATAACAAAATACAAAGAATCAGTACCTCGTACACTGTCCGTACACATTTAAAACAGCTTTTACTCTGTCAGACGTGGACACTGCCAGGTTGTCTTTAATGGTTTGTTTAATGTGACTGCTCAGCACAATGAGCTTATAGTAGTGTTCATAAGCATTTGGTTTTGGTCCGCAGCATTTAATAGCACAGCCAGTTCCCTTGATGTCAAGAAACGTTCGACTCGTCCTAATTTGGTCCACTTTTTTCCTTCAAAACACCCAGCTAAACTGATTTTTTTTCTAGTGGCCAATTTTCTATGCATCAATTCAATTAAATAAACAAAAGTAACGACCCAAAATGAGTGTTAAACCACCAATTTCAGTCTTTACATTTTATGTGTTAGGCAATCCACTGTGGTATTAGATAGAGCTAACACTCGAACTGTACAATTGTTTGTTTAATTTTATCTTCGTGTGTCATTTTACTTGCTTACTTCTCTTCTCTTGTCCCGGGACGTTCTCGGTAAAAAGAACATATTTATACTGGAGAGCTTTCTGCACATTTTGGATACCTATCGCTTTCAAACAAAAGGTAGCATTTTTGAGTCTCCCTTTTTTCCCCGTTTATTTGAAACCGTGAGCGTTTGGAATAGTTCTTTTGTGATTTCCTCTCTATAACTGCAAGTGAGACCATTTCGAACTATATGTTGCACTTCTCCACACCTCACGGTCCATCGTAAGTAGGTCTGGGTAATTAGCCATTTACACATCTGACTGATTAGATGCATGCCTCCTGGGACAATAATTGGCATCGTTACAGTCAACGTTTTCTTTCGCCCGAATGAATTTCGAAAATAGGCCAAGCAGCGTCTTTTGAGGTTATAGAGAAAAGTGGAACAGGAATTAACACCATTGCCAGCTATGTCTAGTAGAAGTTGTCCTTCGCAGAACTTTTATGGAAATTTGTAGGTGTGTTCTCAATCACTAAAAAGTATTTTGTTACCTTTTCATGTGGTTTAGCTATCACATTTTCTTCTGTACCGCCTTATTTTTACAGGATACCTGCATACGTTTTAGTTTTATTAAACCTATCGGATGTTCTCTAAACGTATGTTATTATGTTGCAGAGTAGCCCTACGTCAAAATACCTGTAATAGTGCTGCATCGCTTATCCTCATTATGTGGGTAATTAGTGTGTAAGCCAACGGAGACTTGGGGGAACAGTTTACCAAAATTAAGTCTCGTATTGCTGTTTCGGGGTATTTCATATACATTCACTTTTGCTGTACTTGTAATGCGACACTTGCGCAAATCACTATTCTCTTACAATTCCGTAGTGACAGTCTGGTCTCAGGCTCACTACGCTTGCTTCACGCAACTGTCTACTTATTTCGCAATAGTAAACATGATATATTCGAGTGTTCAATAAAACGCCAGATGGGTAGGCTGCTTAATCCAGCGATTATGACCCCCATTTTTTGACTGCCTGCCGAAACTCTTCTCTTTGCTTCTATCGAAAAAGAAACCTATAGCCCTTCCACCGGTTCTTTTGCAACACAGCCGTGTAAAATTTCCCTAAGCACGTGTCACAGATAACGGATATTTTGGGGGAACAGGTCTGTGTGCGATACAGATAAATCAGTAATTATTCACATCATTCCCTGTCTTTTTTCTCAAGTTGAATATTGTAGAAATATTTGCAAAAGAGTGAAGACGAATGCATGTAATCACGAATTGGCCACAAGGTGGGCCATTTTCCTCTCAAAAGGCGCTATGTCTTATCTCCAAAATACCCCTAAATGTGTTTTCAGTGATGTACATGTAACTGTTTGAGACGGAACCAGAACGACCAGAAATATAACTGGGATTTTCAACCGAAAGAAATCACAGAGAACCATTGAATCTATATGTATCAGCCTTTACATTTGACTATCAACTCTTTGATAGGCAAGAGTGTCCATTCAGAGCTAAGTAAGAAGATCGATTGCCCCTGTTTTTCATCACCCCTATGTGGTCCATAGTAACATGTGTAGCCAAGGGTGGAAAGCCTCCGACTTCCACCTAATCCGGCATCAAGTTCGATTAATATTCTCTCTTTTATCTTACTGATCTTATAAAGTTCTTCCCCTCCGACAAACGGTTTCTAGGCCGCCATGGTGTGACAATTATTTCGAATATGTGTTTCCGCTAGTTACTTTAAAAATGCATGGAATAAAATTACTTTGATGACGTTTCTGGGCACATTGAGTAATATCTCGTTTTCCAAGTACTGTCCAATACAAGCAGTGGACTAATTTTCCTTATGCCTCCAAAAGAGCCTTGTTTCAAATATTTCAGATAGGCGAATGTCCTTGACATCCCTATTGGTAATCAGATGGCAAAAAAATACACGGATAGAAAAGAAAAATTGAAAAAATACTTCAATTATCTGCTTGCTGGCGAATAGGGAAAAGTTAATGAAATCAAAATAGTAACAAAATATGACTACTCGCTTATCACGAGGTAAAGGAGTTACAAATTACTCCCTGTTACTCAAACGCAGCCCAACTTGCGGTTCTCGAAGTCTCACAGCAATAAAGTAATGGTCGTTCTTCACAATAGGGCATATTGCGATTCATGAAGGAAGATAAAGTTTTATAGAAATACTAACTTTTGGCAAAGTGGAAAATTCCAAAAAAGTGGAAATCGGGCGTACTAGATTAACTAAAGTTTTATATGTAGAGGAAGCCTGTTTATGCAAAACCACAGCGCAGCACAAGTACAATTGCGTTGGAAAATAATCCTTTTGTAGAATGTTCGCATTCAAAAACGCTTCCATATTATGTGCAACTTCGACGATGTATTCCAATATGTTTTCATGAGAATTGCTAGGTGTTTCTATCGTTTATGAATTGTTCGAGTTACGTTAGACTAAGGCAACTACGTTTTCGCTTGATATGGCCAATTGAGAGATCACAGGAGTAAGATATTTCGTAGGATCACACGCGGACATGCCGGTCAGCGACTAATAAATTTAAATGGAATTGTCAGGTGCAATTGTAAACGGACCAATTTTTTGTATACTTAGAAACATTTCCTTCGCCTTATTCCTTTTTAATTATTTTGCAATTCGATTACGAAGCGTTTCGGATCTTCCTTAGATGCTACTTAACACTTAACGAGTTTCACTGGCGTCAGCCGATTGACTATAAATAATGATTATATTCTACGTGCTTACCGAAACTTTCAAAATAAGACATTCCTTAAAAGTTTTTACTTGAATAACGGGCTTTACACATTATTTATTCAGTAGCTGTCTGTTTGGGTCATGGTTTTAGAATCATTCAAACATGTCAACTCGTTGCCGAGAAAAGTGAACGTCCACAACAAAAGTCACGAATGCGTATACCTAAAATTGATTTAAAATTTTTCTATAACAAGTTACCTCCTGAAAAAAAGCACTTCAGTAATGTATTTTGGCGTCCAATATCTGCGTACTTTATTTTTTGAAGATTAAGTCAAGATCAGAAAGTCCGTTTCACGAGTAGTAATTTAACCTTATTCGCAATAAGACATTCCAGCGCTTTCGTTTTTTGTTAGTTTTTTTGATTTCCTAACAATTAGGGATTCGTATTCTGTTATAAATGAAAGAGTTACCTTTTCTCTGTAAACCGGAACAGTTCTCAGTATATTTGTTTACTTCTAGGTTCAGTTCAAAGATAACATAAGCGGAGCAGACTGGCAGAATATCAACGACGATTTTGAGAAAATTAATAATCTTCTGTCCGTTCCGTTACTAGTTTTTCTATTTAGTAAGTCTGCTCGATAGAAAAAAAATGTTCGGTCATATTTTGCATACGGCTTGACAGAGAAAATTGACGGCATATCTTGGGTGTTTATATGTATGCTTGCTTATGGTCGTTCTTTTAGGTGGGGAATAGCAAATAACAGCCTTATTAGTTTATTACTCAAAATGGTGGCCTAAATCTTGGGATATTTGCAAAATATGGTTTTTTAAACTTATTTTACTCCTCTTTTTCCAAAAATAATGCGCTATCTCATAATTGCAATAACCTCAATTTCATAAACGCAAAACAAAATTTTGTGTTCCCTGAACATATATAATTAAAACGTTTCCGCATTTTATTAATGTTCTTTTATAGTATGACACGCAAAAACAAGGAGATTATCTTCCGCAGCCTTTAATTGCGTAGGAAATTCCTTGGATATCAAAAACGTTGAATTTGGCCCCACTTGGTCCCGTTTTGCCCTAGTATATCGATCTGAATCGAACTTTTTGCTAATCCACAGCATTTTTCACCCCAAGGCAACTCAATGAACAAAATAAACCACTTCAAATGTGTGTCAAATCACCCACTCAAATTTTTATTTTCACACTTCATTAGTTATATAATCTACAGTAAGTATCAGTATCAGTATCAGTATATTGAGGGATGCGTAGGAAAAATTCCTT
>UYRU01043861.1:9022-19595 GCA_900617775.1 Dibothriocephalus latus | reverse complement strand
TACCAAGTTAAATTTCGTCCTGAAAGTTGTTTGCAGGATTCGCAGAACTGTAAAAGAGAAATATCTACTCTGGTCGTGCGAACAGTTTTCTTACAATAGTCTTTGCATTAAACATGCTTTGATGACCACACGCGAGGCAAACGAGTATGGTTTGTTAAAAAAAGTTATAGAACAAAGAAAGTTTAGATGAGGGGTCATCTAAATGCCTATTTAGGGTCATCTGCTCTGGAGAGCATTGCCCTATAATTCTAAAAAGGGGTTAACTTGATGCAGATTTCAAGGGATATGATGCGTTCTTCAAAGTTTCGGGCCGGGAGCAGAAAAGTAACCAAACAATTACTAAAAACGCATACAAACTGAGAAATGTGATTTCTCTGAGAAAAGGAGGTCCGACAGCTTAGAACGTCCGCGCTAGATATTTGCTTGGTGCCGCAAACCTCGTCCGGGTCTCTGCTGACTAGATTTTATCAAGTTGACAGCACCAGGGGGCCTTGCTTCAAGTAAGCGCTACATTTCAAGAATGTGGCCAAACTGTGAGAACTTGCTGTTGATGTTTTGCGTGCTCAAAAATTAGGGGGTTTGTAAGAAAATTTCCTTTTTGAAATTAACGTTTTCAATTATATAATAAATCATAACTCAGGAGTCGAATTGCAGGCATTAGCAGATGTAAATTATACATTACCTGTTGTAGCTACTTTGAGCCTTAAAATGCTTCACTGTCGCAATGAGAAGCCACCATTTACTTTTATTTCCGGCAGAAGAAATCGAAGCTCCCGGCCTAGCAACTAATACTTAGCCTAGGAAGAAATTTTAAAGCGCATGATAAATACCGTCCGTTTGCGAAACAACGATAATTTACTTTGTCAGTTTGGGCATCAAAAATGACGATGATATGCAAATTACTGAGGCCCGCTCAAGAGCAGTAATTTACCCATGGTTTTGTTAATAATGATAAAGCATTTGCACAGGAGCTATTGCGAAATTTAACCTCCTCAGTTTTTTTGAGTTTGGTAGTAAAACAAGTTCCACACTGGCGCAATACTATCGTTCATATTGGCTACCAAAGCTAATTAACCTGTTCACACAAGCACACCCGTTGCGAGCACGGTAAACCTTGTTTCAGGGAAGGCAATAGGGAGGCAATTGTGTTGCATTTGAATAAGGATAACGATGGGGTAACCTTCAAAAGGAACCCTGATATCTCAAATCTCCGGCTTCAAAGCAAGACCGGATTAATTTTTAGTCTGTTAGTTGCCTTCCAGATCACAAGATTCAGTGCTATTCAATGTTTTCGAAGCGCGACAGATTTTTCCCACTTGGAAATCTAATCTTTCGTCTCTCTACCTTACACCATTTCAGAGTGTGAACCGGTTGATCGTCTTATGCAAAAAAGGGGCTTATGCCGATGGCACGGCGTGAGCCTTCTACCAAGCTATCTATGTATGAAATTCGTTAATACATCTGCGTGTTATGAGGAGCCTGTTAAACGCGTGCTACAGAATAATCTGCACACAATATCTCCCAGTAGTTTCACATGCGGCCTGTTATAGGACGCATATGGGCCTGAAAAATCACCGATCAGTCTAGCAGTTAAAAAAACGGAATACATAGCTATTTTAGAAAGCGATAATATGGGGATGTAACTAGCATGTACTGGTAACATAACTCTGAATTTTTGAAAAAGTCCTTAATTTTTTAACGAAGAACTTTTAATTTTTATTGTTTATTAAACAATCACAGTTATGGCCCAAGGGCGTGTAGGCAAGGCTCGGAATGTGAGATTTGATTCACTTTAATTCAAAAGAAATTCCTCTTGCGCTATAGACATTTGCTTTGTTTGCCATATTCGTCACATTCAAATCGGCAAATCTTATTTTAATAAGTTAGATGTTGCAGCATCCGTCGTCGAATGAAGAAAAGAAAATTTCGGTTGCATATTCCGTTTGCTAATCATATTTATCGGTATATTTACGGAAGAAATTGTATAATTTAAGCCAAAAAATGGTTTTTTGACGAAAATATAGTTAAGAAGCTGAAGAGAGACATGTTCAACGTACAGAATAGAATTTCTTGGACGTAGCTGGACAACGTATGTAAAGAATGCATTAGGCTGTCCGCATTAAACTAAAATAAGCATTTGTTTGAGACATTAGGTGATAGGATTTACGGTAATTGCATGACTCTTTTATAAAACAGATTGATAAAATGGATATTGCATGTTAGTTTTTCGCGGATGATTTACACGACACGTATGAAAGTAGTTCGACCTATAAGAGAAAGAAGCTTTATCTCATGCAGAAGAATGACTATACAGATCACGACAGGAAGCTACGGTGGACATCCTTGACGTAAGAGGACTTCATCCGTTAGCGAAGTAACTCTAAACAGGAAGAACGTTAACAAGAAAATAATCAAGGTTTTGATACAATATATTTCAAACGAACACGAACTGAGAAATAATATATCCCAGAGAGAAATATGTCAAACGCCTTCGAATATCAGCACAAGCTATTTGTTTGCTGCCGCGTGCCTCGCTCGGAACTCTCATACCAGATTTTATCAATTTGACAGTATCATGCGACCTTGGTTCAAGTAAGCTATAGAGTTCAGGTCTGTTGCCAGTTTATCCGTTTGACAATAACGGGGAGTCTTAGCAGTTTTCCATCGAACGTTAACGTTTTCAATATTATAATAAATCATAATTCAACAGTTGAAATGCAGGCAGGGGCGTAGGTCCCTTGCAAATGCGAAGGATAGCCTACTTGTTTTTATCTACAACGAGACCAAGAATTAGTTCATTATTCCGATGAGAAGGCATAATATGTTTTCTTCCGTAGAACAAATAAACATCCCGGCCTACAAATTAATGGTTAACTTAGATGAAAATTGTCAAGTGCTTGATAAATACCGTTCATTTGCGAAAGAGTTTAGCCATCAAAAATGACGATGATATGAAAATTTCTAGGGTCAGTTCAAGAGCAGTGACTCACCAATGATTTTGTCAATAATGATTGCGGATGTGCGCAGAAGCTGCTGCGAACGTTCCTTTCCCAGTTTTCTGAGCTTGGTAGTAAAACAAGTCCCACCTGGACGCAATATTCTCGGCCATATTGACTACCAAAGCTAATTAACCTATTCACACAAACACACTCGTTGCAAGCACGGTAAATCGTGTGTCAAAGAAACAAGACAGGAGACGTTTTTGGTGCCTTTGCATGAGGATGACAATCGGGTAGCGTTCAAACGGAATCCCTACAGCTCAAATCTCCTGCTTCAAAGCTAGACCTATTTACTTTACGTCATTAAGCTGACTTCCAGATCACAAGATTAAGCGCTTTAGGATATTTTAAACGCGCGCAAGATCGTATATAATGAGGAATGTTTATGGAGAACAACTGAGTCTGAGTTCCCGTAGGTAACTCCCATCTTTCTTGTCTTTATCATGCAGCCTTTAGGTCGACCGAGCCGGTTGACTATCTCCTGCTGCGACTGGGCCTAATAGGACCGCTCAAAATGAGCCTGGGCTTAGGCTTGCTACCAAAATTTACATGTTCGTTATATTTTATGGGAAGTGCATTTCATAGGTAGCATGTTGAACGTGTGCTGTAGAAGAATCTGCTCACGCTATCTCCCACCGTTCCCCATGTAGTCTGTTCTAGGAAGCATACCAGCCTGAACAATTACCGATCAGTATAACCATTACAAAGGCAGTATGCGTAGCTATTTTCAAGCAGTTCACTTAATTTTAGTTGTTTCGAAAACAATAACATTGGAATGTCACTGATATATGCTGGTGAAATAACTTGAATTTTTAGGGAATGCTCAATTTTTCATGCACTATCGGTGGAGAAATTTTAATTTGTCTGCATTACGCAGTCAAAGGTATGGCCTAGTGTATGCTGGCAACACTCGAAATGTGATCATTGCGTGTCCCCAATTCGAAAGCCATGCCTTATGGGCTGTGTGCACGAGCTTTGTCGGCATTACTCGTTACATCTCAATTCGAGAAGCAGTAAGCTAATTAGTGCTATTTTGCAGCATGTGTGTTGGAATGAGAAGAGAAAATTGCAGTTGATTCCTGCTAAGAACTTAAGAAATAGTAAACTGTACCCCAAACAAAATTTACTCCGACGGCAATACATGAAACACGTTGACATGTTTATGTAATCTTGCGTTAGCCATCGTTTCGAATTAACTGTTTCGTAGAAGTCTCATCCGTCTCACGACGACTTGGTGAGCCATTATCGGAAACGCACACAATAAACTATCGTTTCCCAAAGGATTTCTTTGGCTAAATTATACTGCTGGAGATGCCAATTTTCTTTTTAATTACTTTTCGGAGACACGTGTTATACCGCGGTTGGTATGGTACATGCTCAATATACAGAATATAGTTTCTCGGACTTAACTCGACAAAGTTCGTAAAGCACGCCGTACGCTTGCTTTATCCGAATATAGTAAGCATTTGATTGAGTCATTGAATGATATAATAGCGGTGTCTGTATGGGTCGTTTCTTTAAATGAAATTGAAAAAATCGCTGCTGCCTGTTAGTTTTTTTCGCGAAATTTTCACAGCGGAAATCTCAGCTAGTCAATTTACCCGCATATATGAAAGCACAGTTAGTTTTAACATGAAGAATGGCAGCATGAAAGCAATCAACGGTTTATGCTTAAATTCGGCAAAGCAATTGGCAAAGATGTGCGTGTTCCTAGAACTATTTGTATTTCAGTCAACATTCAGAAGTTTCTTTTGATTTACAATCCCTTTTCAGACATATATGGTTTGTGCTTCTTCAGTGTTTTGGAATTATGCATGGGATTATCAGTGGGGTTTATTAATCACCATAAAAGATCCTGTATAATAATAATACCAACACATTCTCCAACTTAACAAGACATATCAATGCTAACCAACTATATCTTATTTCACGCTGTGTTTATAATTCTTTTTTTGCTTGCAGAGCTCATAGGCAGAACGGCGCTTCGGCTGTTCTTTACTCGTTTGAGCGTTGTTTTGCATACCTGGGTAATTTGATTTAACTAACAAAGACAAAACCATCCAACTCTCGATGTGGTCAAAATGAGGCGGCTGCAGTATCTTAACGTGGCTGTGGTCATCCCAGTAGACCTCATACCATGAAGTTCGAGCGATATTGTGGGTTAATAATTGCTGTATTTTGATGTATCTCGGATAACTCGTATTGGGGTGTTCCCTGCTATTATTGTAAAGAGCATTGGGTCTCTAGGGGACGTTAGCGAATGAAGTTGACAGAGCAACGTTATCCGCCATCCGGATGTTGGTTTTTTTATCATACTAAATTTGTTCCTATTTGATTGCCATTCATATTTCTGTCCCCATTTCTGCGTCCTGTTGGTATACGCCCACCAAAGCCGAGCAGGTTTTGGAATGAATCTTATTTTAAGGCTTGCAGGATACTGGCCTATAAGCATAACAGCCAATTACAAGTAACAAATCCGCCGACAAAAATTGTCATCCCTATAATTACTGCTTGTGGATTATAATTGTACCGTAACCAAACTCTGAATAGTGTCACACTCCTCCTGCGCTCGAATTCAGCCTTATCAGGAATTATTTTACGCTGAAAGGAGACGACTAAAACGAAAAACATATGTGTAGAACTTTTACCGGCCGTATCAACTAGATGGTTCACGGACTTGTACTAGGAACTCATAGTTAACATTTCTCCTTAGATGTTTAGACGTTGCAGTAATTTTGGTGATGGTACTTCGAGAACTTCAAGAATTGTTTTTAATGCGCCACTGCCAAGGTAATTCTTGGGAATTGTGCTGACCGTTTAAGACAACGGAATGGACACTGAATGATTAAAAAACCAGTTAATTATCCCAAAGTCGAAGAGCGTTTGGTAAGACGTACGTAGGCATTCATATTTATTTCCAGTGACATTAAAAGTACATCAAAGACTATGCTTTTAATGGACCAGAATTTCTCTATATCAGATTCATTGCAAACGTGACACCCCAAATGTCTGTCCGATTTCGCTAATGCATTTAGACCGATGAGAATGTGATAACATCTAACTACGCTGAAATATGACTAGATAATTAAACTAGGACATTTTTAGCGACAACACCTCCAAAGGCGTCCTTGCTGGGTGCAACTGTTATAAAGGGACAAAATGAACGCGGCAATGAACGAATATAGAAGGTAAGGAATTTTACAGCTGAATTTATTATTTTCTCTTGAATTGATTTATGTTTTCGGTGTGAAGTAGCCAACCGTTATATTTTAGGATTATTTGCGGAAACAGATGGGATGCTAGAGCCTGCATTTAACTTTGTAACCTCGCGCTGTTCACAGAACTGTGACCACCGATCCGTAGCAGAAACGGGCATTAACATTAATTTCCTGTAGTTCACACTAAGGTTAAGTGATACCGTCCAAGCAAAACGTTTATGGACCTCACACTCCTCCATAGCAGGACCAAAAGGAGTTTTTGACATCAGAGATGTGAATACCACTAAAAGTAAAAAGATTTCATAAGTAAAGGGAACCAAGATTTTCACCTTGTGTGCTTCCATAAAAACATAGGTGAGAGGAGCCATAGAGGTGACACCGGGTGCCTGTTGGTTGGCTGAATCCTGTGCATGCACATCAGGCAACAATCAAAACTGACCTAAATTTGTTCATCCACCTAGCTGGGGCCTGTGCTTGAAGTACGTTAAACTGGTTCCACATATATAGCACTTGCCATTTCATTTTACTGTGCAAAATTGTGTGGTTGGTGTTTTGACGATGACAGTCAAGCGGCAAAAAGCTTCACACAAGAATTCAGTTTCATATAGATAAGTTCATTGTGCTGAAAATGAATAGCTCCTATTGTGCTGGTTTGATACCGAAATATGCATGCCGAATGCGCTAGGACAGTTAAGTTAGCACAGGCCTGCGTAACGACTTATCCATATCAAATATATTCAGGGATAAGTGATGGTTTCTATGCCGCAAATACGGTGGGGCTATATCATGTAATTATTTGTCATGCCAATTTCCTGTTAAGCAATTTAACTATTATGCCGGTATTCCATTGGCAATGCAAATAGGCTGTCCATTGTGCAGTTTGCGCAAATTATCTATGCCTTGACCCGGCAAATATTTTCAAGTTAGCGGATTAAATCCTGGGGACATTATTTAACCTTAATTGGCATTTTTGGGTTTTCTTCATAACAGAAAGAAAATCAGGAATACGCGCAGTTGCACGCACTGGCTTAATATTCTTAACGTATTTCACTTGGATTTCGTAATTACTGACGTACTGGCAAGCGACACACGTCGTTGGTGTAAGTTTTTTTGCTTGAACAGAAAACTCAATTATTGGATCTTGGCCTTCCTGTGTCTAGCTTTGGGGATTACTTCTTAGATGCATGTTTTAACAGTTTGAAGCCGTCACTGTAAGCCATCTACTGACCTATAAATATGTGCGTATGCAGAAACAGTTGCTGGTTGATTGCTTACTAGCCCTTTATACTCTCTATTTGTTTGAAATTTTTGATGAGTATCAAGATAACAGTTTGGCAAAAGTTGACCGTCATTGGACACGGTATTCCGGCACTCCGTGAGTCTAGGCACTTTTTTTTCGCTTAGGTCTTCTGAGGAATTGGAACGGCTGTAAATTACGCTAACTGGTTCATGGGATGCGGATCCCAGAAGCCGATGTCAATTAGTTTGTAAAATATTCGATGATAGCATGTCGTAGGCATCGGCTTCCGCGAGCTTGAATGTTCAGTCAGACCTGGTCCTACGAGCCTGAACTCAATAGTGGAAAATAACTCTATCAATCGCGCCTGAAAGAATCATTCAGTTAATGTAGCTTAGTAATCTGCCATCAAGTGGATTATTCTATCAAGGGATCTGACACGTCTCTTCCCCGTCATTTTAATTGGTTATTTGTAAACGCAAATTTTTTCAACGTGAGAAGGAGGGCAAAATCTTCAAATACGCACCTGATCCGTCAAATAGAATGCTCAAGTCTGATGAAATGTGGCCGCACTTATCGCGTGCGTGTGCACTAGTTAATGAATTGGCGTAGGTGTCAGATCGCTCTGTTCAGGTCGCAGATGAACTTTTTTGCTAACCTCGTCTTCAATTATAGAGCAATGTGTCTTAACGCGCTAACCAGTGGTGGCTATTGCCCTCCAGTACGTCTGCTGCATTCGCCGTCTAATTGAGCACAAACTTCAGGCTGCATACAACATGCCACACTCAAAAACATTACAAAACATTACTTGGTTCTGCTACTTCAAAATCAAATTAGGGAAAAAATACTGAGCAGAACGCTTGCATAAAATTTGCAGACATTGCGCTTTACCTTCACAAGCACAAACCAGCGGCCGGAGACCAGACTAGAACTAGCAAAATACGTCAAAGAGTCTTGCAACGACTGTGGCATTCAAGGGACGAACATCTCAGGCCGAGCAACCTCAAAAGCCAAAGGACTGACACTTCAGTTATTTTTTTGCTCAGATGCCAACTCCATCAACAGGCATCTAGACCTTTCCGCTACCTATGAAGCCTTACGCCATTATTAGAATAAAGGACAGAACGAAAGAATTGCAAGCGAAGAGTCCCCCAGGAGGATCCGGTCGGAAAACGAGGCAGGATTACCAAGACCCTTTACCGTGTGGACAACGCGATACATGAATTGTTTCTTATGACCTCGAACGACTCCCGACTTCACTGACAGGTACATAGCGCATACCACTATAATTGTCTTACCTTCCGTTTTCGTTTTTGTTCCTTACACCTTGAGGGCTTGATGACCTCTGACAGTTGATTGGCATATGCCCACTTTAATCATTTCTCTTTTGGTTGTTGTTCCTTATCTCTGAAAATGGACTCCTGTAAGAGTTCAAAAGCTCAGGATAATAAATAACCTTAATCCAGTGCTCGACAGGATTTTTTTTCCTCATCTGTGCTTTGCCGTTAAAACTGGAACAAAATTCACCGAAAACAGAAGCGATGAAAAACTAAGGCCGCTGCCAGCATACCTTTGAGTCCAGATTCTCATTCCAATAAACTGGACACTCACAATGAAACTTCGGCAATTCCGCTATAACAACACCAAAAACAACATCCCCGAGGGAACCTTCACAGATTAACTTCAGTAAAATACAAGGATACAACCCCGGTTTTCCCGAGCAGACGTTAGTGCTTCCACAAAAACTGATAAGTCTAACGGACGCTGCAGATGAATAGGCGACATCAACTTGTCCTTCATTTGACTCCACATGCCCATAATTAAGCACTTTGGTTGGTCCACGCGAAAAAGGGTTAAATTTCAGATGCTCCGGGCGTTTCCCCGCAGTGTCTCTGCACCCACTACGGACTCATAAACATCAGCTGTGTTGTCGGTACTTTTACTGCAAAATATGACAAAATTTGTCACGTAACCGCTGCAACACCGAGATTCACGCGAGCACTGCGTGACTGCAACCGGCGACTTTTACATCTCCACCTATCTCGATGATATATGTCGTGACTTCTTTCCGGCGTACAGGAACGTAATGAACGCAGAATTTCCGGAGCAAACATTTTCTCTGCATTAGTGTAAATCTTGGAAAACTACTGAATATCCGTTCCAGCCGCAGGTTTGCTTAATAACGCGCTTTTCAGTGGAAAAAACAAGAGTCACCTACTTCCCAATTTTTAACGAGGCCACTTCTAGGCCCCTTCCATATTCAGCAATTCTTATAAAAACTGAGTAAAATCTCGAAAAGCGGCACTCCGCAAGCTAAAGTCTTGCTTGCTGAAATCTACTGATCTAATAGTGGAGATGTTGTACAAGTTAAAACATTATAGGAAGCAACTAATTGAGTGGATTTTACGTAAATTTTCTCGGGAGATTTAATACTTGCTGAAATAATGTTTAGTGATAAGTGCACTATGGCGAGTCCTGCATGCAAGATAACTAAGTTTGTAGAGGATGCATCGTTGCTCACATACCAACGTGGATGCATTTACGAAAAATTATAAATAATAATGACAGCATTAGGTTATTAAGTATTTTAAAAAGTATAAGGAATACTACGTGTTTGTTAAGAAAAATAAAAATTTTCCCGATTATCCCCAAGTTCCGGAGGCATAAAAACAGCTACAATATTAGGACAATAAATTAAAATATATTCTGAAGTTCAAAACTTTAAGTTATAACTTTCTTTATATAAGAACTTTCCTTTAGTCCATTTTAATACATATTACCCTGAATGAATAACTATTTATTTAAGTTTGTCCTTTAAATTCTTGCATAATTTCAAGCGTTTCAGTGCCTTCATGTGCTCATTCATCAATGGAAATTTCGTTCGACGTTTATATCGAAACCTCTAGAACAAGATATACATCAAGAGCATATACCAAAAATGATTTTTGGGATGCTAGTTCTTATGCAGACGACCATGTGAATTATATTTCGAACCTTATTATCGAGCATACAGAACGTCTGTATTATAAGTCTGATACTTTTATACCTAAGTTTAATATCAAAAAAATAAACGGTAGATTACCTCTTTAAAAAGTCCTTCAATGAGCTCTTCATCTGAA
>UYRU01043858.1:3001-16386 GCA_900617775.1 Dibothriocephalus latus | reverse complement strand
AGGGGAAGTCTCCTGTGGCATAAACTGATAGTAGCAGAATGTCTAAGAACTAATTATTGCAGGACATCCCTCGGGAGTTAATCGGAGTCAAATGCACACTCTGTCGGAATGCTAAAAACAAACTGCCAGTTAATGTTGCCCGAAAATGCAATGCATTAGTAACATACGTGGTCTGTGTGAGATGACATTTTCTAATCAAGGTAGGTGCCTTCACTATGCTACTTGTTACATTCAGTATACAGTTTAGTTTTTTCTATCACAGTCAAAGTTTTACTTAAGATAAATCTAAATATGCAAATTGAGTAAACAGAGGAGAAATCCCTCAGGAGGCAGTTCCGTAACCGTTTTGTTATCAGAAACTCTGGAAGGGCATGTATTAAATGTTCGAAACTGCATCGAAAGCTTTCATGTTTGAGTTTCGGCGTTATGTGACCATTAGGGGGAAAAAGAAAGATAATGATGCTTTTAAGAGAGCGTGGCCAGCACAATACGTCCAGATGCCACGGACTACGCATAACAAGTAGCTATAGTATTCGGAAGGAACTTCGATTCCACCTCCACTAACAGGGGCTTTTGAGCGTTTCTCAAGCAGAAAACTCATCTTCCAACAGGGATGCCCGTGATAGGTATTCCCATAGTAATCCATATGTAGGCTTGTTAAAACGATACAGAACCTTTCTCTTAGCATTTCAAAGCCCCATTTTAGTATTTTAACGGCTATACCTACCTGCCTGTAACCTCCCCTATACTGCATTATACTGAATTTCTTTTGCCTGCTTTTTACAAGGTAATTTGTGGTCCAGTGTCTTGGTCAAGTGAGTATTAGTGAAGACATTGGGCATCTAAAGTCAGGCTAATTACTTGAATTTACGGAAGCGGGACCTTCAACTGGCCCAAACATCGCGTTGGCTCTTGCTGGAAGTCGCTGATTCACTTGCGAGACGTGCTGCCAGTAAAATAGGTTCATGATTATAATACTTTTTCGTGTTGCCTCACGAGAGCCGTAGGTGAACAACCATTTGTCAGAACGCTATTAAGCAATTGGTCTCTTCGAAAGCAAGTACTTTCCGTTTAAAATTTCTAACATAATTAAAAGTTCGGTTTCAAAACTTCACAATTTAAAAACGACAGTGCGGGCTTAATAAAGTTCAGGAAACATCGTCGTTTCGCGTCAGATACTCAAATATGAAAAAAAAGATAGTGTTCTCTTTTAGAGAAAAACGCTTCTATCCACCATTTATCAATCTTCTTTGCTCAGAAAACTGGTTTTTAAAAGTCAAATTGGCCTTTGTGATTCGAAAACAGTTTAGTTGCAGTCGCTACATTAACCATGAATTTCACTTCTGCGGTGCGAAAATGTGAAACGTTTATTTTTCTTTTCGGTCGTTCTATCTACATGCGCAACCGCCACAGTCGATAGTGGAACCTACATATATAACATGCAGTTGAGAAAATGCTTTCGATCATAATGAAACAAAGCCAATCAGTAGAAGACTGAAGACAAACTTAATGTAATTGATATCAGATGATAGAATGAGAACCATAGTAGAAGGAAATGGACGAAAGAGTACTTTTATCTACACACTCTCCCACTGTTAGCAGATCTAATAAATGTCGGTTTTTGTAAGACCTACCACTAAATGAAGGTTAAGGGATATGCCAAATGAATAAAGAAGGATTAAAAAAATGTAACTTACGCCAATAACAGGGGCCGCAAGCTTGCCTTGACACCGACTCAAATTCAAAACCCTCAGGTTTTCCAGGTTTTTCAGGTGACCAAATGATTTGCAATCACTGGGTGGCTTATCGCCAAACTTGTTTCGCATCAGACTCAACTGCTCCAATTTTTTGCATTTAGCCGTCTCAAGAGTATGCATGACCTTGAAAGAAGAAGGGCAACAGTCAGTGGCTCCCGAAGGCAAGACACTAGGAAAGCTAGACCAAAATACGGAGGCTGCTACTGCTTCCTTTTATGTTCATATCAGCTCAACAGTAGTATACTCTCAAATACAATCGAGGTGACCGTAAACAGAAACGGCGTCTTGACCGACAAGCCTGTTCGCTGAATAAACCTCGACTTTATTTATCTTACCGATCCACTTAAGTCTTTGTGATATTAGGTTGGTAACAGTTTCCTTGTAATGAGGATAGGCTGTAAAGAATATTTGCTTGGCCCACCATAAATCAATCCACGAGTTAACTAAATTTACAAAGAAATCAGAACTTGGCATTGATTAAATTTTTTCTCGCTTTGTATAGTACAAGCTTAGAAAAAGCCAATCCTTCCATTACTGCTTACTGCAATCCAAAGAATAATGGAAGTTATCTGAGCTTCCACAGTACGCATTTGACAAAACCAACGATCGCCTCACTATTTTGACGAGCAGAAACTGACAGAACCCGTCAGCAGCCACAACTAAATAGATATTTTGAGATTAGTTCACTAATTAAGCAAAAGAGAATTACACCCAATTGGGAACTCAGCATGGATTATGGTAAACTCCATCTCCTTCATATATAATTTGAAAAGTACTCAAGAAAAAAATTATAAATTACCTTATAATGAAATAATTTTTCATAAATTATGCAACAAGAGTTCTGAAAAAACTGACTCAATGTATCCCTTTTTTCGGTCTTTTTATGCAAAACGTGTCTACGGGATGGACCGTAAGCTGCTGTCTGATATGGAAGTGAAACCTCTGTCATCATAACCTTCGATCTCCCAAGCAAAAAACAACACTTGGGAAAATTAGTAGTTGGACGTCTCGTTAGCCACAAACATACACCTTCACAGTACGAGGTAATCAGGAAATTGATAAAAACGCGCATTTCGCTCTGAAGGCTGTGGAGGAAGTCCTTATCACTGATAGGGGGGCTTAACTACCACACAGACCGCACTCCGATGTCAACGTAAAATTTCAACGGACGCCGGTAAACGCGATCGTTGCGATTGACCGAACCAAGCAATCCATCTACGCGCGCTACACACGGTCTGGTTCTTACCACATCACTCAACATAATTTAAAGAGTCTCGGAGCCCACATGGATGAAATCGCGCAAATGAACAATTCGTCTTTATTTGTTTTAAACTTGGGTCCTCGGTCTATAGCGTAAATCAGAGACAATAAAAAGCTATAAACGACTTTCGCTTGGAAGAATAGCAGTACTTTTGCTCAAAAATGTTGGTTCGCAAACGTACAGTGTTATGCCAAAATACCTAATACCAGACTTAGTAAACACGTTCTCGATTGTCACAATGTAGATTCATACGCTTTTAAACCTACTGACTGCTACACTTGAATTCAAGGTTTGCAAACTGCGCAGCATTAATAAATAAATTGACGGATGTGATATAAAATGAATATATATTTCACAATCGTAAAAAACCTCATGATTCGAAACTGTTTTTTTTAAACCGAAAGGTACGCTTTCTTTAAGTACGAAATTTAGAGAAAGTGTGATTTCCTACCAAACGAGTACAAGAAATAATTTTTTCGTGTATTTTTTCCATAAAATGTATTTCAATTTATAAAGGCAGTCAAAATCAATGATAGAGAGGCATACTACTTAAGTAGCCAATTTTTACAGTACATAGGTTTTGTTAGCGGTCAGAACGAAGATCATTACAAAGCCGGCATCCTATCCTGACCGAAATGACCTCAGAACAGACTACATGGTAATCAATATTACAACCTTCCTCAGTGCCGATGAGCGAGAGAGTATCAACCTTTCGCATATGTCGGCATGTTACACGAATTTTAGGCCGTACTGTATATCTGCGACCTCTTGAGAAAGAAATTCATAGTCTCTTTTGGCTGAATTAAACGAAGCAGATGGAACGCCAAGGAATTCTGTGCATGAGAAGAACTCACGCCGCACTTATTGAAACCTAAATTCACACAATAAAGGCAAAAGGCTCCCGGAAAATTCATACTAGCGGGTTATTGAAACATTAATTTTTATAGTACGTTTTAGACAGTCCATTTCCGCTTTCCGTGTGTAAAGCGGGTTGCATACCTGCACACGTTTGGGCTTTCCTCGAAATTTAGCTTTTTCAGGGGCCTTTTTATTTGCCAATAAATTAATGCAAACTTGGATATCCCTCATCCTTACTCAATCTATTTTTTCTTAAGTCTGCTCTTCTAAATCAAGTGGAGGTGCTGGCTGATTTACTCGCAATTTCTCAATCATTTAAAATAGTTCGACAATCTCGTCAAATGCTGTTAATATAGGAAAGCATTCGGCCATATACCCGATTTCTAGACTGAATGTGGATCGGCGTTATTACGTCTTGGGTCTTCGGATCTAAAACACCTGTGGCTGGTAGAGAAGAGACTATCAAACAAGCAAGAGGAATTGATACAAAGAAAAAGGAGAGGCTAAGATGGTCATTTTATGTTAAGCCGATAAGAAATACCCTCATAAGATATGGAAGCATAAAAATAGCCTTGAGGCTGTCACCTGAAAGACGTTCAATTGGCAGTCGTCCAGTTGCAGATCCCGCAGGTGCGGTGAATTGTTAATCAGAAACGCAAGGTCCTATAAGAAAGGAGATCAGGTGAGTGACTTAATTTATGCAAAAAGGTCGCCACTGCCACCTACCAGTCCTCCGAATCGCAGTTTAATATGAAGAAAAACGATTCTGTCTTTTAGAACAATGCTGGATGAAATAGGGGGCCAATTTACATCGATTAGTTCAAATGCATGTCATCAAACTTGGGATGGTTAGGGTATGTGCTGATATAGCGTACAATGCTTACATGAGATATCCTTCGCAAAAGTAAGAAAATGTAAAATTAAAAAGTGTTTAACTTGTGACTTTTTTGCTTAAAAGTGTTCTGCAGGCTATAGTTGAGATAACATAGTGGGCTACTATTTGATTTCCAAATAACAAATTGCGTGGTCTCCAGAGTCTTGGTATCCCTGCGAAAGTCAGCTGCTTGACCTAGGCTTCTTCTTCAAACATGGTGAACTATCGAAGTGCACTTATTGAATCGAGAAATCTGTGTCTTGAATAATAAAGTGTAAAAAGTTGGCTGCTGCAAAAAAATGCTATAGTACGTTATGAAGTTGCCAACTTTGAGTAAAAAAATCCTACTAGCAGTGTTTGTTGTAAAGATAACTAACCAACACCCTATTCTAACAAAGTTCCTACTAAAAAGCAACAAAATTCGGATGAAATTGCATTTTTATTCCTGCAGAAGACGTGGATATTTGTATAAGCTGCCGTGTTACACTCAGTAGTGAACATGCCCATCTGAAAATCCACCGTAACGACCAGTGTGGCAGAGACAGTGTGTCATGCTAGTGGAGCTTTTAGTGTTTTAATTGCTAGTCTTTACAAGGTACATGGTCTCTTGCCTTCCTCCATTTTCTGGGACGTCTAGTGAATAACTGTGTTGCAAATTCAATGAAGCTTCGAAATCTACTAAAATTGAAACACGACTAATCGCCTAGTTTCAGCGTGGGAATCTGACCGATGGGGGAAAATAGACCTCCGAATTTTCCAATATCTCCTCCTCTCCCATTGTGAAATCACCTACTGTTACTATACTGCTCGTGCCCTAATTTACTCCGCAATGAAACTTTCTGATCTCTTTATTGAACTTTCCCGTTCTGAACTCCCAGTTTACCTCAAATAAAATGCAAGCTCCCTTGATCTTGTCTTCTTTTGATTGTATTTAAAATCCCTTCAGTATAATTGGCATGCTAAGATGGGGAGATCAGGAAGAAATATCACGCTCCCATCAAGGTAATGTCAACAAAAGTACCTCAAATAATTTCACCGACTCTAAGTATTTTCTTTTTGACCTCCAGAAGCCATAATTTGTTGTTTTTTATTGAAACTTGGTTCGAGTCTTCTGAAAACGGAATATTTTGACTGTGCACTCACTGCAAAACAGCCATGTTGAGTCATTCATAAAAATAAACTCAGCATAAGATAGCTGATACTAAAGAAACCCAGACCAGACCAAAGGTAGGAAACAATTTTGATTTCCGGGATGACGGCATCGATAATTTGGTCATATCCTCTCAGCTGGTTGCAAATAAATAGTCAGTACTTGACGAGGGAGTAGATCTGCACCAATTAACAAACCTCTAAACGACTCTACTGCCATGTCCTGACCGAGGATGGATAATGGAATCTCAAAATGATAAAAAACCTGGGGATTTTAAAAATCTCAGAAAAATGTTTCATTCATATTTTCATATATTTCAGGAAGTAAGACTTATCAGCCGTATGCTCTGAATAATTCAGTATTTCCAACGGTATGTCAGAAAGTTAAAGGTACACGTGCAATTGCCACCCAAAGGCTTTCAAAGGAACGCGAGCATGTTTAATCACGCAAAGTTGTTGTTTTTGTCGTTTCAGACCCTGACACTTCGCTATAGCACATAAAAAATTATGAAGATGACCTGGGGCGTAAAACTGCATATTTTTTGCTGCTATTCGTAAAAAGCAAAAAGGCTTTTGCGTCATGATGCGGCCAACAGACGTCACAAGCAGTGTTGGACATGGGGCTATCAAAATTTCATTACCAAATGTCATTTCAAAGCTCTCGTTGACTATCTCACTTTCACTAATCATACTTAAATTCTTAGGTCTGAAATCTCCATGTTATCTGTCATATCTGCACCACCTGGCAGGTGGTCTTTCCTTGCATCAGAGATTTATCTCAATCAGCGGCGCAATAAGCCTTTAAATGCTGATTTCAAATTGGAAAACAAAGGACAGACAGTTTCGTTTACTGCGACTTTGTGGTTGGCCACAGACTTTTTTCTCCAACCCCGGACTATTTTTGATTGAGGTGCGGTTCTAGAGGACTGGTGAGACGAGCCTATAGCGAAAACAGCGCAGTCCCCGAAGATAACATGTGTTGAAAACTTCCGTGACGTAAAGCCGACAAGCAAACATGCAAATGCCTGCATACCCTCCATATGAAGCGCAGATTCGTTTATAAAAGTTTATGAACGGAAAAAATTGTTGGGTGCCTTTTAATCCTAACAGGAAAAAAGGCACATAGACAACGTACTGCAATTTTGATCCTATTTCCACTCAGACAGAGACTGATTAAGGGAAGCGTGTTCACAGCAACATTTTCGGGGCTGCTTCGGAAACCAGCGGTCAAATTTGATACATCCTCTTCGCTCAAATTCTGGTTGGCAATTCGAAATTCCACGAGATTTTTGGCAGTGTTTGCAGCAAGGCTTATAATTGCTGACTCTTCGTGTTTGTCCTTTTCGTTCTTTGATTTATGAGAAACGTCCAACAGTCGAAGAACAGAGAATGGTGATAGGAATTTGAAGGAATCTGATATCAGGCCTCTGTGAAAAGGAAAAAACGTAACGCTGACTATTGCGGTAGCATACAGGGAAATTGTCCAAAGCTTGTATGCAAAGAGCCTAATTAGACTCCTTAAAATGCTTAAAGCTGTAAAATTACACCAACATTTAGCCGCGTGAGCAAAAAACGGCTTAATACTGTAATTTATATAAAAATCGTAATGAAAAGAATTTATAATTCGCAAAAGAAGAATATTACGTAAAAACAAGCCATTTTATAAATAACACAAAGTGCGTTTAGCAAATGATAAGCGGTCACAAAAATTGGTCTCTAAATGAAGCTGAATTGGTTGGGCACCATATCGGTACTCAAAATCTATTAACTTCTTTGTTCGCTGAATGGCTTAGATATACTTATCTGTATATAAGATCTTGAAGCCTTAAGGATGCCTACACTAGGAAACTTACTAGCTCCTACTAAGGAACTTACCAAAAGAAGAATGAAGGAGACTGTGTTTTCTTTGACCCATAGTTGAATCATATTTTCAAACACGAACAATGCATTTTATTCCCAGCTTTTCAATTTCCTTAAAAATTCATTTCTTAAACTTTTTGCAGATCAGTGTATTCAAAGTCTAGAACTATGAACCAAAATTTGATGTCAATATTTGGACTGAAGTCTATCAGCTACTGCGATTTATGCCTACAGACCTTGAATATGCTAATCTGCACCAAATTCAAAAAGTAATTTGGAAGAAAAGGGAAAAGCTGAAATTTCCAAAGCGGTGTATCAAACAGAAAACGCAGAGGAAATGTTGGGGGGCCTACTGCTGAACCGGACTCCTCGCAGTCATTTTAAGCAGCTAAAGAATACCGGTGAAAAGTGTGTCTGATATTTTATATAGTACTTGTGCAACTTTTCTGATAAATAATTAGATTAATGTCTTGTCCGTCATGGAGCATTCAACTTCTCAACAATGTTTACTTCCTGATCTAGGAAATGCTATGTTATTAAGAGTTCGGCCCATATACAGTGCCCATTTATTCGACATATAAACCATTAAGAGGAAGATCTAAACATATAGTATCTTCATCAACCCTAATAACTAGAAAAGGCAATACATGAGCACATAATTGCGTAAGAACTTTAAAATCGTTAAAAAGAAATACAAAGCCGCTATAGACGCAGAGACGAAGTAACGGTAAATGCATGCTCCTGAATTCTATGCAATATACTACTTGCATAGTATGTTAGTATGTGTGACCGTCTTGTTATAAATAGTAATTTCTGGAAAATCGGCATCCCAAGAAGCATAGTTCGGTAGAAGAAGTTCTTTGGGAAAATTTTGTTTCTTACGATTCCCATCCGTCTGATGACGACCTGGTGAGTCAATGTCGAAAATTCACTCAATAAACAACATTTTACCAAAGAACTTCTTTGACCGAATAGTAATTTCAAATCAGTACTCGATGCAAATTATGATGTTCCTTTACTTCTTACCATATCTTGAAAACGCAATATACAGCATTCATTTGGCCCTAATGCTGCCGTGGTTTTGAATCCAACCGGGGCCGACGACGTCCTCACAACTCAGTTAAATTATTTATTCAAATCGGTTGAAAACATCTATTTATATGCTGTATGGGTGAGTAAAATATCGCCTAGGATAGCTAGGTAAGGAAAGGTGGAACGACTTTTTATGGGACGGGGAAGAGAGCGAGGATAAACTTATCTAAGTCAACGAAGTGTGCAAAAAGTTAAAATCAAATACGAAAGTTGTGACCTTTTGCTAACATAATGCTTAATGGATCGAAATGACTTCTAGGACATGCCATGTTTTCCAGAGCTAATTCTACATACGGTATCCATTTTTTGACATATGACCCCTTAACTAGAAGATATAAGCAAATAGTATTAATTTATTAACTTGAAATGGCAATACTTGATCAAGTAATTGCCCGAGAATTTCGACATAGTAAAAAGAAATTGCAAAGCCGCTGTAGACTCAGAGACAACGCAGCGGTAATTGTTTGCTCCTGAATTTTATGCAATTTTAGTATTCGTGACCGCCTTATTATAAATAGTAATCTCTTATGAGTAGGTTAGACAAAGTATTATTTCCCCTTACTTCTTATCAGGTCTTGAAAACAATATACAGCATTTATTTGAACTAATTGCTGTAGTTGTTTTGAATCTCACTGCGGCCGTCGACGTCTTTGCAACAGAGTAAAATTAATTACATAAACCGATTAAAGTAATCTATTAATATGTTGTATGGGCAGTTATAAGCAGTTATGATAGGTAGATAAGGGAACAGAGGAGGACTTCTCACCGAAGAGGAGGAAGACGAGGATTTATTAGTCAAACTAACCAAAAAAGCAAACATATTCAAGACAACGAAAATTGCAAAAGGTAAAGATCGTATACGAAAATTGCAACTTTGTACAAACATAATGCTTAATGGATCCAAATGATGGCATAAGAAGACAAAGTTTAAATATTTACATTTTAAAGGCTTACTAGGAAAGCTAATCATGACATGAGCAGAGAGAAGTGGTATGTTCGGCAGAAAGTAAAGTTTCTGGCTGTTGACGTATAATAATAACTCCAACCATAATGAAGCTAACAGATTGGACTTTGCTCAACTGTTGACATACTCTCTTTCTGCAATCTGAACCTGTGGTGCCTAACATATTTAGTTTCATTCTACTCTCTGTAGTGAAGAGTAAGCTGTGGCTCGTTTTCGGATGGTTGCGGACTACTTATTTTAAAATATTTTCGATTCTCAGTTAAATTATTCTATCTAATTTAATATGATACGCAATGCATGTATGTCACACGGCAATATTTACAGCTACGTTAATGTTCTGGGAAACGAAAAGACACATAAAACGTTACAAGTGGGACAGTACACGACGGCGTTGCAATTTTTAGTTTATTGGAACGTTATTCAAAGGCATATGAAGCTTTGTCAAATAAAGGTGTGCAAACTGGTGTAGAAGTGTAAATATATCGTCTTCCTCGCTCAAATGCTGGTTTCCAGAATTCTGGCATATCAGATAATTAGAAAAGCAATTTTTCCAACAAATCCAGAACAATGCAATGTAGATTTCGATACTTAAAAACATCAGGAGCAGTCTTCGCTGCTCACAGTCAACGTAGCGGGACCACGACAGTTGAAAAATATTTTCCGTATACTCGGTTTTCGCGCAAAATACAACTTTGTAGGTAGCCTATAAATTGCTAGATAATTGTTTTATAAAGATAACGCCATAAATCAAATGGCTCAAGTCTTCTTAGGTATGAGGAAAATTAATCGTATAGAGCACATATGCGTAACCGCTCACTGGAATGGAGCCAAAAGGTAAGCTATGAATTATCTAACTGTTTTATGTCATACATTTAGGAAAAACAAAAACCCAACATTATGATTGAAAACATCAGTAGAATAAAAATATTGGAATTGTTTTTTTAAAACACATAATCAGAAGTAATCACAAACCCATCAACTTGGGGATCGGTGACTGTCAGGCCTCGAAGCGACTTGTTGATTTTGAACGAAACTGGGAGAACTTTAAGAAGGGCTTCGTCCTATAAACCACACATAAGTAATTTTACAATAAGCGGGGCATGAGGGGAAAATTTAAATACGGCAACCTCAGGCAAGGGATTAAATTCAGCCCTTACGTAAAGGGCCGATAGGGAAGAAAAAGTTTCACGCCTCGCAGTAACCATAATGTCCTTTTTACAAGCTATTTTTCTCCCTCTGAAAAAAGCTAATGATGAAAACTGCGAATGATATCACCATGAACCAGTTAATTAATATTACGAAATTATTTGATAACATACATAATTTTAGTGAGCCGCCAAATAAAATTCCGAAAACGTTTTGCGTTTCTTAGTAATTAAGTGTTTTCAGTGTAATCTATGTTGTAAAATATTTCAAGTTCTGCTACTTGTGCTTATGGTCACATATTATTAATATATGAATTGGTTAAATTAACTCGGAGGGATTTAGCATAACCAACTGACGGGGTAAATCCAAAAATCCTCCAGCAATATCGTGGAATTCGCCCATTATCATTTCTCAAACAAACAGAGACGGTGCACTGGACAAACGCAAGTGGGAAAATACATGTAGGAGATTAAAGTGCGGATAAATTCGAAAAGTGTACAATGATACAATGACTTAAGTGTAAAAAGTCCCCGAACGAAAACTTGTTCAGAAGCTAAAAGATACAGATAAACAAGTGCTACATTCGTCAAAATTTCGTTGTTGGATACTTACTATTGTTGCTCCGCTAAGATCAATAACAGTGGACGATGAAAGGGAAGATGCAGCAACCATCAGAAGTGGGACGTTATCCGACATAAATTTTGATGCATCGAACAATTTAAAGTATCGAATTTGCCCATTCGCTTTTAAAATCGGAAGGCCCTTTAGCAGAGGTCAGTAAATAAAAATAATGAAACCTTTTCTAATGACTCAAGGTCACTATTTTTCAGTTTGATATCCCAAAAATAATTCTTCAGTGTGGGAGCCAGAGGCAGATCCATAGGCTGGGAATCTTTACTGTCGAGTTGTCCACAAGTCTCATCCTCGACTATTTGGCCAATAGCCTCAGATGTTACTGAAAGAGATTCGTCGCTTTTAAACTAGTCAGAGAGCCAACTGCTTACCGATAATTATATCTTGGAAACGTATCCCTCCAGTAGTTCACAACTCTGGTGAGCAAATCCCGACAAAGGTTTTTTTGTTCTGTATTAGACATTGGGATGACCAGCTGACCGTCATTTAAACGAACCTATCAATCATGTGGCAAATATGAACGAAAAGTACTTCCTGCTCAGTTAATTCAATTCGATAAAAGTCCAGAAAATGAAACACTTTCTCTCTTTTGCCTTTCAACTCAAGACATTTTGTGTCGTCCCGCAGATTCTATGAGGAATATGGTTCAATGTTAACGCAAAATCTTACTATTTTGTAGTCAGAAAATTTGCCTTCAAGGCCAATTTTTAACTTCATATGATCCTTTGAATCCATCTTTTAAAAGTGTTTAATGCCAGATCACCGAACTATAGCAGAATGTCAAAACAAATAATAACAATAATACACAATCTGGTCAGTGCAATTTTCGATAAAGTGTATGCGAAGGCCGAATGAATAACGTAAACACGTGATTCATTTAAACAAATCAAACTGTAGAGCTGGAAAAGACTTTATGACAATCATGTTTAGAGGCTGAAGAAAATGAATTTCTGTCATTTCTTCGAGTATACATGTAGGCTGAAATTGGAAGGTTTATGAACTTCAATGTTATATTCAGTACTCTACGGAGGACTTTATGGAAATCTTTGAATTCAGTTCAGTTAGATTAAGACTATTAAGAGAAATAAGCATGAGCATTTGAGAACCCTCTTTGCAGGTGAATATGGAGTGTGGAATAAAGAGGGAAGCTATATGGGTTGCAGAAGTTCAAAGAATATGACAACTGATATGTGTCTCACGAGTGAAGTTACTTTACTCATCGCTCTGGCTTATTTTTCGATATAAGTATGTAAATTTGCTTTCAAGACCTACTATCGAGAGTAAAATCACAACATCTGTGCGGAAAGCATACCATAGTTTGATTAATCTCACGGAGATGGCGCAACTTCGCACATCCAGTCACGCCAGCTGAACTTGCAGTTTTACTGAAGGTCCGCGGAGTTTCGTCGTAGAAAGGCATTTAACAAAACCTCCAGAAACCAGACAACAACTCCAGCTTATCATAATACGTAATGTCTGCGCGGCGTCCCCTCAAAGTTGTTTGTTACTCTAAGGAACCCAGTTATGGTTAATTAAACGTGTTGCCAATGGCAAGCCTCTTTAACTCTTAAACACTATGGTTGCTATCTTCTGATTAATTTTGAGACCATTACTGTCTTGATTTATCCGGAATCCCTATGCTTGTGAAGCGTATTCTCAATATATCCTCATGAATGTTAGAGATGAGATCTTCTTGGACTTGGTCGCTCTTTCTGCGTGTAGATCAAAGTGGCTAATAGAGTTCTCACCTTCGAAGTGTCGATACATGTGTTTGGGCCTAAAAGACTGTCG
>UYRU01043857.1:1615-13677 GCA_900617775.1 Dibothriocephalus latus | reverse complement strand
AACCTTCGGGGCTGCAATCACTCAGGCGCCACAGCCAGCGAGCTGGTGAACCCTTCAGTATGTCAAGAATGTATCTGAACTCATCCAGGGAAAACTAAATATGCTACATACAGATAGTACACAACCTGTAAACTACTTTGCGCACCCACATGTCGGGGTTTACTATTTCTTCAGAAAATAAATGGTTTACCGTGTACCGGTTGTGATGCAGACTATTGTGCTAAAACCAGGTAATTCCTATGCACCAATGTAGATGAACATCAGTTGGTGGTGAAGAGACGAGACCACCTATACCATGCACACACTGGACACAGGACAAATATTTGCGTGTGGGTAAGCCACCCATCATTGCCGTCTCCCAAACAAGGAAGGGCCGCAAAGTCCTGGTGACAATGCACTCATCATAATGAACAGTAGTCGCCAATGCTGAAAAGGGTATTATATCCGAAAGCCGGGTAATCAGTAGGAAGGTCTTGGATGCTATACATGTGCACAAGTTGATGAGGGCAGTAAAAAAATGGATTTTTATCACCGAAAAACTTTTAGGTTTTTCTGTGCTAGAGAAAAAGGTAATATTTTGAGAAAAATCGACACTTTTGGCCTCTAGGTACTACTTTGGACAAAAAAGCACAGACAAATCAATGTGGCGCTCCTTACGTTGTTTCTCGGGAGGAACAATAATCGATGTAAGATAACTTTAGTCATGAAGGCATAGCGACATCAGGAAGCATTCTTTCTCTCCGTATGAACTAAGCGAAGCAGTGCAAACTGACCTTAAATGTCTAGTTTATAAATATCAATCAATTATTTGTCCTGCAGTAAGGTACCAATTTTTGAAATTTTGACATTTTTTGCTGCATATCACAGGCAACGAACAGCGAATGGGAATAAAGTTTAAAGATTTCAGAAAACATTGCTAAAATGCAATTCTTAGAGCAGGATTTTCACTCAAAAAACGCAATCGAAGAAAACGATATAAACAAAGGCGGAGACAAATGATGAAACACAGCTAGTAGGCTAAGTAACAAGGGCAGGGCCAGCTTCGATAGCTGCATAGTCCAGGTTTTTCTTCCCTTCAAGGCTGTGCACGAATTGTGTCCGTTTGAGCCGCTCTTTTTTAAATAACAAGAATGTCGAGTTTGCAAACTGATCGGGTGGAGAGAGCAGAGAGTGATCTTGCATTTTGACTTCGATGGATGCTAAACTTGCTGACCTATTAACCTTTATATCTTTCATCCTATATACTTAGACTGAGAAGCACATTAAATGTTAGGTATCCAATTAACTTACGCTTGAACAGTTTTCACTGTACTAACAAATTTAAGCTGAAAATTTTTAATTTTTAACCCCAATATCTGCATGGTTGAAAAAGATTTCTAGCAGTCATCATGAAATGATGGGCCTGGTACCGAAAATTCAACCCCTGGTAAGAGGTTGAGTGGTTTTCGGGGATACGTTATGTGGAAAATGGAATGGTTTCTCGCGTATTCCTGAAGAACCTATTTTTTAAATTAATATTTTCATTTTTATTGCCTTATCAATTGTGGATTAGATCCCATTTTAACGTAAGTATACCGCAAAAAGATCACTGTATCAACGTGCTGATGTACGTTGTTTTGTTACTTTACTAAAACATCAACCGCATTTAAATAATTGCATGCAAAAGGAAGACACTTAATATGTTTTGAGCTATTTTCGGTAAGGACAATGTGGATGGAGCATTTTGTATTCATACGACGATTTCTTTTTCTACCTCTCTGGGGAGAATAATTATCAGGAGCTTTCATCACAAAAATACAATGTCGTGTGATGAGATACTGTTTGTAAAAAAACGTGAATCAGGGTGTGATTTGCAGACAGAGAGCTTTAAAGAACAATCTTAGATGGATAATTTGGCAGTAAAAAAGTCAACTTCAGCTAATTAATTGCATTCTGAAGGAAGGCAGCCAACATTTTTAAAGTTTTTTTGGGAAATGACGAAGAGGACTGATCTCTTGATGTTTCAACGATGACTGCGTTGTGTATTTCTTCACAGGAGCTAAATCTCATGGGCGTTGGTCATGAAAATATTATTTTCGGCGATGAGGTTCAATTAATAGCATAAGTGAGTCTAGACATGCTTTGCATGGGGAAAATTGTCTGCGTATCTAAAAGCCTTTGATGGCAGTCTTGGATTAATTATATGGAATCAGACAATGTGGAAAGTATCGTTTTTTTCCGGTTAATTAAAATTACTAAAAAAATTGCAGGTTGCAAGTTCACGTTTCAAGGTCGCTTTGAGACTATAGACAATGTGGAGCAGTTACTGCAGAGGAGAAAGGTACCTCGGCACGAAACATCCCATGCCTTGTCTGTGGAATATAGTCTGCTTAAGCTCAGAAAACAACCCCTTAATACTTGCCCGAAAATGCTGTTCTTTTTTTATTCGTCCCTGTCAACCAGGCGAACCGGGAGCATTTTAGACCAGTTTGACCATACAGCAAACTGTTGAAGGATTAAAAACTAGTGCGCACAGGTCGTTCTGTTACCCAGAAAAACATCGGTCGTGGTAAAGCTACTGGTTGGTAGCTACACTTCATATAACATTAAATGCCGGGTTTATAGACCCCAATCAATTTTATGTTCTGGGGCATAAAGGATAAGGCACATCAAGATGAAGGGTTACTAGCGCATTGCCAGATTCCCAAAGTTGTCGAAATATTCTTGCAACTCAGGTGGCTCCTTCATATAAGACTTCCTACAAATCGTGACAATTAAGGCCATTTCTAACTCAGGAACTAGAATGTCGACTTTTCGGAAGGGCCGTCATAGTAGATGAGGGGGAAGCTTCGGCTTAACTTGCTGACCGCTCCTCTGCTTTATATCGTGACAAGTGCTTCGGAGACACTACGTCCTAGCTGAGTTTACATGCCCAGCTAAGCTGCCAGGTGCAGACTTAACCTTAATTATTTACACGGTAATAGCGAATTTGCGCAATAAAAACTTTAATTTGGAAAAGTCTTCAACCGGTCTGACCCTGCAAACTTAACCCCCACATTTCTGCCAAGATAGTTTTTTTAAGTGGTCCTCAGACAATATGGAATGAGAAAAAAAAGTGGACGGTTCCCTACATAGTTCTACGAAACCTATTTATGCATTTGCATTTCCATTATCATTGCCTAAATGATAATAGATTAGTATCTAGTTGTTAGGCGAACATGCAGTAATGTTTCTGTTCTGTTTACTGCATTTAAAGAATCCACCTCAGTTAATTAAATGCATACAGAAAGAAAGTAATAAATGTATTTTCGGAGTTATTTTGGGGAAAGCACAAAGAGGACAAACCTTTAATGTTAACGGTAAGACACGTTAACGTATTAATTCACAGGAGCTAATTCCCAGGGGCTTTCGTCACGAAAATAGCATTTCCAGTAACGAGATTTTGTTTATAACGTAGGTGAATGTAGTTTTGTTTAGCAGAGGGCTGTCTGCGTAGCTAAAGGCCTTGAAGGCCAGCCTTGGATTGATAACTTGACAATCATAGAATGTGTAAAGTATCGCTTCTGTCAGCAAAATGAGGACATGAAAAATTACAGGTTGCTCGCACACGTTTCTAGGTCACCTTGGGTCTATTGCCAAAAAAGGAAAAGTTTTGAACGAGAGAAAGGCCCGCAGGCATGAACGATTTTATGCTTTGTTTGTGGAATTTAGTCCTTGCCTTAGATCAGCAAAAAACCCATAAAACTTACCCGAAAACACTGTTTTTTTCCCATTTATCCTCCTTAACTAGGTGAACCAGAAGCATTTTAAACCTGTTTGGCCGTAAAGGAAATTTGTAAGATTTTAAAAACTGGTACGCACAGGTCTGCCTGTTACCCGGAAAATCCTTGGTCCTGGTGAGGCTGTTGTGTCTCTAGTTTATAAATCTCAAACAAATTTAATTTCTGAAGTAAGTTACTAATTTTTGACATTAGTTTTATAAAATTCAAAGGCTGTCTGTTGTTGCATTCTAGGAGCAACGAGTATCGAATGAAAAATAATTTTTAGTTTTCATAAAGACATTTTAGAAATTCAACCTGAAAGGTGAGAGCATGATTTCGAGTCAACGAAAATGCAATCTCTAAAGGCAGTACACATAAAAACGGTGACTAAATGATGATGTACATCGAAAAAAGGGGTAAACGGGGTACGGTTAGATGCAGAAAGTTATCCAAATACTCGCGTAACTCAGGTAGTACCTTCATTTGAGGCTTCTTAAAAATCGAGCCCGTTTAAGCCGCTCTGGTTCAGGAACTAGAATGTCGGCATTTTGGACGGACCGTCATAAGAGATGACGTGAAAACCTAGACTGGACTCGCCGAACTCTCCTCTGTCTTATATACTGACAAGCGCTTCGGAAATAATACGTGCTAACGCTGTTCATATATTCATTTAAAGTGCCCTTTGCGGCTTTTATCCTGATGGTTTTCACGATACTAACAAATGGGCACAGCAAATTTTTAACTTCATACCACTAATAACCAGCCTAACACCGCAAATTTAACCTCCACATTTATTCGGAATATATGAACTGTTGAAAATGGACGGTTCCCAAAATATTCCTACGAAACCTTTATTATTTTTTTATATTTTCATTATTACTGTCCTAGTGGTAATAAAGAAGAGTCTAGTTTTAGGCAACTCTGCATTAAAAAGATAAAAGTATAAACGTGCAAATGTATTTGCCCTGTTTACTGTTTTACAAAAATCAGACTCAGTTATTTAGGTGTATGCACAAAGAAGGGACTCAACACCTTTGGAGTTATTTGGAAAGGTATAAACAGGACAAATCTTTGGATGTTAACATAGCGAAACTGTTGTGCATTACCTCACAGGAGCTAATTCCCGGGAGCATTCGCCATGAAAATAACATTTTCGCTGATAAGGTTTTGCTTATAGCATACGTGAGTCGAGTCATGCTTTGCAGTAAGCGGGCTGCCTGCTTAGCTACAGGCTTTTAAGGCCAGTCTTTGACTGATACTTTGGCAATCATAGAATGCGGAAAGTGTCGTTTCCGTCAGTGAAATGTAAATATAAAAAAAATTACAGTTTTATTGAGCACGTTTAATATTCGCTTTGAGTCTATTGACAAAAGGGAACAATTCTTGAACAAGAGAAATATTTACAGGCGCGAAAACAATTGTGCTTCGTCTGTAAAAATACTGTCCTCCATTTAGGGCAGCAAGCAGTCCCCTTAATATGCACCCGGAAATCTTTCTTCTTTAATCCGTTCTCATCATCTGGGTGAACCAGGAGTATTTGAGGCCTGGTTGCCCGCACAGTTAACTTGTAAAAGATTATAAACTAGCCCACACAGGTCTTTTTGTTGCCCGGAAAACCGTCAGTCGTGGTTAAGCTGTTGGCTTTTGACAACCCTAAATGTCGAGTTTACAAGCATTAATCAATCCGTTTTATGTTCTGAATTAAGGCATGGCCAGATTCACAACGTGATCCAGATATTCGCACAAATCAGTCGGTTCCTTTCATGTGAGGTTTCCTACAAATCGAGGCCATTTAATCCGCTCTGCTTCAGGAGCTAGAGTGTCGGCTTATCAGACGAAGCCTAGTAATAGAAACATCGAAAAAACTTGCCGACCTCTCCTGTGCCTTCTATGGTGGCAAGCGATTCGGAGTCAATACCTGTTAGCTCAGCTTACATGCTCAGTCAATGTTTCCTTTTGTTGTCTTAAACTTGATGGTTTTCACGTTACTTACAAATGCGTGCAGAAAAACTTTAATTTTAAGCCACCAGTAACCGGTCTGACACCGCAAGGTTAACTTCCACATTTCTGATAAGATAGTTTTGGTTCGGGGTCCCGGAAGCTATGAAATGTGAAAAAGTGATGGCCCTATACGTAGTAGTATAGAACCTATTAATTAGTTATTTATATGAAAAGAAATAAGATCTTCGGAAAATCGAGTTGTGTTTGTAAATTTTCGAACAGGTATCGCTTGTTCGTCATCAGAATAAATGAAAGGTGAGGGTTGGGACTCTCGCACTAGAGATTTTGGGGGCAGAAGTTACAAAGAACTGAGATGCGGTTAGGGGGAGCGTTACGGTGACGTGAATCCTGCGGTGATGGGTTGTGCAGGTAAGGAGGTAGGTGTTAACGTTTGGATTGTGGGCGGCTACGTGTTCCGGGGGGGGGTGAGGGGTCCAAAATCAGTGAAGTTCTACTTGAACGAGCACGGACGGCTCGTTTCAGGCTGGGTGCAGGTTAGTGGAACATGTGCGGAAACCGGCATAGTGTGAATCAAGGTGTGCCTGTCTGTTAATGCTGGCCGTGCTCGAGTGCCAAGCTTCAAGGAATTTTTTTGCCTGTTTCTTATAAACCACTGCGATCACTTCGGTGCCATCCCAAATCGTTGTAACCTCCGTCCCCAATACCTCTAGTACGACATTCCCAGCCCTCACTTTATATTTAATCTGACGACGAACAAGTGATACCTGTTGGAAAATTCACGAGTACAACCCGATTTTCCGAAGATCTTCTTTCTTTTCAGTACATCATCACGGAATGCAACTTACTTCATTTATTCAGTTATTTATAGTTCCATTGTTATTACCCTAGTGATAATAGAGTAGCATCTAGTTTTTGGGGAAATATGCATTAAGCATGTCACCATATAGACGTGCTAAGGTATTTGTTCTGCATGCTGCATTAAAAAAATCGACCACGGTTAATTAATTGTATGCACAAAGAGGACGGATCATTTTATATTAAAACTTCATTGTGCATTACTATACGGGAGCTACTTCTCAGAGGAGTTCGTTACGAAAATAGCATTTACAGTAATGGGGTTCTGTTTATAGCATACGGGAATCTAGTCTTGTGTAGCAGTCAGAGGGCTGTCTGTGTATCTTACTGCCTTGAAGGACAGCCTTGGATTGATAACTTTGAGGTGTTGAAAATTGACGTTCCTGTCAGTGAAATAGAAATGGGAAAAACGGCAGGACATTTCAAGGTCACTTTGCGTCTATGAGTATAAAAGGAACACCTATTGCACGAGAGTAAAGTTCGCAAGCACTCTTTGTCTGCTTTGTCTCTGGCATACAGTTCTTGCTTAAGCTCAATGAAAATCCCACTCTATATATGCCTGCAATATTTTTAAATCCCCGACCTCTTCAACTAAAACGGAAAAGGAGCCCAGAAAACTTGTATAAAATTAAGAATTAGTCCGCACAGGTCTGGCTATTACTGGGAAAAACCTCAGTCGTGGTTAAGCAGTTGGTTTCGAGCTAGCTTTCATTATACAGTGATTACTGGGTAATATTTTAATTTGAGTATTACATAAAGTACACTTTGTACCCATCACCCTTCTCATCGTTTTCTATTTTGTTGATGCCAGACATGAATATGAATCTCAATCCTACACCTACCATCTATGTTACTTTACCGGGAACACCCGAATTTTTGAAAAGTTAAAGTTGTACTCAAATATCTAGAATTTGGAGAAAGTTCGTGCATGTAATTTCCTCGATGTGGACGCTTAGTTGGGGCAGTGGGTTGATTTTTGAACATACTAGCAATTCTCATGATCTTAGATGTACTTGGTTACTTACAGCAAATATTGTAATTTATTGGCACTCTTTGTGCTCATACTTTGACAGTTGTCTCGTAAGACCAAGTGATGTAACTGACTAGTGTCCTGATTACCCACGATCTACTCTTTCAATAAGTTTTTGAACACAGTGTCAGCGATACATCGGAAAAAGTGAAATGAAACACAACATGCCATTTTTGACGCATTCGGTTTAGGTGGTTGATCTTCAATATAGTCGGCGAATCACTAATCGAAGACTAAAGAGTCTCGAAAGGCATTTGTCCAGCCTTCTCGCTGTCTGCGTTTTAACGATTTATTCCTGAAATGGAAATTTGTGCTGAAGAACCGTAAACTGGGTCTCTGATGCAATAGATTACATTTAAAAAACTGCTCTTCAGTGGACTCGAGACACAAAATTGACTTGATATGTGGGATGTCCAAGGTCTACTTAGTACTACCTTTGCATATTTTCGGCCGGATATCTAAACTGCTGTTTCAAAAAGCATTTATGACAATGAAAATTATAAAATCTGGGATTCTTAACCAGTGAACAATGTGTGTTTGGACTGAATCAGATTCCTGAACGGTAAACAAGCGGCTACAAGGGGCTCGATTTCCAGACCTGAGACTAAGCGGCAACTTTTATACGTATTTAGTAGCACGTAAATAAACTGCCGACGCTTAGCAGAGCCTATAAGTGCGTTTGTTCAAAACGTGAAGAGTAAATGTGCATAGATGTTTCACAGAAGCCGAATATTTTGAAAGGACTTGAACTCTTTTTTTCAGTGTTTTTGTGGAAACATTTCTATAATGTTTTTTTCTCAAAAATAGCGTTTTCTGAATTAAATCAAGATCAAAGTAGCAACCACGAGCAATATCAGGGATTTTAATTTTCAGAATGCCGTACATTAATCAACGTATGCAGGAGCATACACAGCAATCTGCGCTTCACTATACGCTATACGAATATGGTAATATAATATTAAATTATGTGTCTGAATTGTTTTACTTTTTATTTTTCGTGTGTCGGCACATCTAACGGCATTTCTGATGCACATTTCAAGCTTTTTCTTAAAAGTCCTGAACGCGCTCATTCTCCTCCCATTGCATATGCTACTTTGACCGAGAATTCGCACACAAAAGAAACACCATCGCGTAAAATATTGTTTCACCGTGACTCAAAAGAATAAAATCCAATGAATATAGATTAGATGAATGCGCTTCCCGGGGATGTTGTCCACCTCTATTTACCGAATTATTGTATAAGGTACTATCAACATTTTTAGCGCATTCGTCGCCTGTTGCAATGAAGCACCATTTTGCTGGAAAAAAAGATAGGATTAAGCGGATCTTTCTCTGGAATTCAGCAAAATCTAATTCACAAACACCGTCACAGATTTTGTACGGAGAATAGAAGACCGGTAATGTATGGCTTTTTTGGCTACGCAACACAATTAAACTTTTGTAATTTTTTATTCGAGTACCTATGCCTATGTAGCCTACAAATGTGGCAGTTTTGGCGATCGAGCGACTGGCCTATATAGAGCAGTGGTCCCTCTGAGAATGCCAACGCACAAATAAGCTCATGCCATTTTTTCAAAGTCCCATTTTTTCTTCGATTAACTCTAACCTAAGTCGGTAATCGTTCCTTCTGGAACAGGGTTACAGAACATTTTATGGGTATGTTTATTAATTTTGGCTGTACAAAATGTATGCACTGTCGCTTCTGGGGTCTTGCTGTTATAAGATGCGGTCCCCAGGGATTCTAAAAATCATCTTTAAAGTGTTCATGACTCCACTCCTCGCCGTCCATATCATAGGTTTTTAGTCACCAAACCACTCCTTCTAGAACCTTTTTTCACCCATTCATGGAGCAAAGTTTTTCGAAGAAGCAGATTCTTACGACGGCTGCTGATTGAAGGTCATCCTTCAAAGCGCACAGTTTGGCTACTCCTTTAAGTCTGTTAGTTGACGAGCATATATGACGAACCAGTATCCAAATAAATTCGATTCTATCATTTCTTTACTTTTAAGATATTTAGAGGCTCCTGCGGACATTGAATATCCATAAGCTGGTAATGTGCGTACCAACATAAGTTCACAGCGGATGACGCAAGTCACAAAATATTGCCTGAAATCCTGAAATGTGATTTTGGATAAGAAAGAACTGGCAAGATTTGATTCGAGATGTATATTACCATCAACAACAGCCCTACGATGATTCAATCGAACTAGGATGCCCACTTCTATATACACAACGAGCTGCAACCTGCAGAAACTCGCAATCGATATAATGTATACTCAGAAAGTAAGACCCACATTTGCTGATTTTCAGTACATTTGTATAGTCAGGTATCGTTATGGAGTGCATGTGTACAGTAGTGGATTGCAAGGTCGACGGCTTAGCGTATTTTCCTCACCATGAACAACCTGATGCTCTTGAAGCTTTGACGATGCGCTAAACGCCATGACTTGTAAGTTTGCAAAGTGCCGATATAAATCAAATCGCACAGTCAGCCTAGTGTGTTTTTGGGTGGAATGGTAAACTGGCGAACTGAGAGGCAGGCTTTAATGGCTCCTACTTAACGTGGCATCTATAGCACTCTCTCTGTGCAGTATCCAAGCCAAGTGTAGTGGCACGTCTAGGGAAAATTCCTGCCGCGCCAGCCACCTGCGCTCTCGCCCGTCTCCTGTATTCTTGACTTGGGCTTGTGTATGATACAAAGTCTACGTGCAAGAAGACGAGATAGTGCGGTGGATGCAACGCAAGTTTACTTTCACTACAATGCAATTCCCGCAAAAGTCACTGTTCTGGTGCCATCATAGCGTGGAGCACACCGTTAACCTAATTAAAGTAATGGGTTAACTTAAAAGTCAGTTTAAGACAAACAATTGATTTCAGCAACTCGTCATCAGGCCAAATGTTTGCAAAGGAAATGAATGATGTACATAACAATTAAAGTTTGAATATGTAGAAAAACCAATAACTGTCTAACATGGGCGCTGATTGGCCACTGCGGACTATGTCAGTTTGCGCATGTAGGCCATGTCAGCGGGTTGGTTGTGGGACTGCCACTAGTGTGTAGGGGCGAAATGCTAGCGCCATCTAGTGTCGGTGTAGGCCATGGAAATGTAAGAGCTTGTGTCAGTGTCTTCTGACAACACAGCATTAGATTTGCTAGCCGTATAGCTACTGCTTCAGCTGTTGCAAGCATCCGTTGGCGTTGGCCTTTGGAAAAGTTAGATGGTGTCCGGTAGACAACCTGAAAGACTTTGTGGGTATCGAATCGATGATTCGTATCGGCAAGGTGTGCGAGGACGGAGCTCGAGATCGATTTAGTTTCACCTTTCCTTCACCAGGCCGGTACGTGTTCACGTACTCTCCTTTCCGAGCACCTCGTTTTTCGGCCAATGTATCTTGCCCCACAGGAGCAAGTAAAGGAGTATATGCACATGGATGTGGCCTTCAACGAAAGTCGGTCTTCAGCCCCCAATCGTAGGAGGGGCGAATTCGTGAATAACATGCGTAAGTTCGCCGTGCGGAAAGCGCTTGTAATTGCAATGTTAAGGCGTAGTATTACCAGTTCGCATGTTGCATCTCCTAAGAAAGACAGTCTTATGAATTTGCCTTTCTTTTCTGCGTTTAAAGAAGTAGGCTTCTTGGTGCGTTCGCCAATATTCCTGAGGACGATCGAGGGCATACACAGGAAAATGTTCCCTTATAATTATTTGACCATTACTTTATAGTTTATTACATTTTCTGCTATAAGCAAGTTTCTTAAATTTTGGATCAAATTCTAATTTGGAGGTATTCAAGGCACTGAGCCTTCATTTATATTATACCGTATCCGCCTGCTTATTAGCAAGTATGCGTTTCAAATAAGCGAGAAATACGTGCACTCAAAGTGTTGAACTCTTTGCGCGTACGAAATATCGTGGGATTATTCCGCCTGATATGTTACACCAAATCTTCGCCTAGGTAATCCCAGATCATATCTCTAAATTCCAATGAATTTCCACTTAGCTAAAGTAAATTCTCCAGTGGCCCCGGGCGTTGAACTGTATCCAACACTCCGCTAAATGATAAAATCAGTATTCATTTTTTCGGTCTAACTCCTGCAATTATGAAATATGCTTTAAGCGTGTATCTTGATCATGAAACTTTACAAAGTTGCTGCAACGGGATTTGTGCTTTTCCCTGGAGTCGTGATCTGCTCATTTGGTTAAAAGGCTGCTTTGGAGACTGTCTAGAAGCGCTAAAGTCTTGACAGTGGTTTATCCTGCCTTCAAGTACGCAAATCCACTGCGGTGTAAACTTGAGCAGTGAAGTACCTGACAGTCTGCTCGTCTGAAAGCAACGGACCCCCTTGAGCTCGGCATTTTTGCGGATGCCAAATGTGTCGCGCAGATCCTCTACAGAACCCTTCCATCAAGGGGAATTATCGTTTAAGACACTGAGCTTATAGTCTGTCATTCACGGTGGAATGTGCAATGTCTGA
>UYRU01043851.1:8580-18673 GCA_900617775.1 Dibothriocephalus latus | reverse complement strand
AGTGTACATATTGGCCTAAAGTCGTCAAATTTGGAGATCGTTCGTGTTTGGGTTTCCATAAAATGGGAAAGGTTTCGCTTTCAAGAGCAAAGTTAAATATTTTACACAAAAGGGATGGAAAAATATAAAAAATTCTTCATGTTTTAGAATACTGACCAAGATGCCCCTTGGTCCAGGACTACGAGATTGACAAAATATAATAATAATAAGTTGTATATCGAATGGCTACTGTCACAGTAAGAGTTATTGACTCGAGGACGGCACCGGTCCAAGCCGGGATGGTCGGAAGCTGAGCGGCGGAATTTGCACTAAATTTTCTAGGCAAGAATATGTTGAAGGTATCAGTCGACAACTTAGCGTCAGAGATGAGGCTCAGCAATTCGTTTATCTCGAGACATGAAGCGCAGGCTACTTTCTACCTTTCTAAATATTTCTCGTACTTACTGAAGCAGCTGCAACTCCTGGCGACTGCTCAACTTAGGTAATTTCTTGCAGAAATTCTTACAGAAACAGTCTTTGGCATAAAGTCAGACCAATTGTTTATATGTAGGTCCGGTCTATAGGAAGATAATTCCCAATGTCACGATTAGCGAAGCGCTTCGCGCCCACAGTTATCATGGATACAGACGAAAATGCTCACCCCCAGATGGTGAGATAAAATGGGAAGGTAAAGGCACCTGTTTAGTGTAAAAAGGATTCAACTTCCTGCATTTTTCTCACAGACTGGAAAACAGTCCAAGTTTCAGCGATCCACAAAGACGGTAATCACCTAGTTGTGGCAAACTACAGGCTCGTCATTCTCAACACATCTTCGTCTACTAAGCCGAATATAACCTCTTCTTGAGTCATACAGCAGAGTTTATCGAACTTTCTCTTCTTAAATAATTTTCTGATGTATACATTTAATTTTAATTAACTCTAACTTCACCCAATTTCTTCAGCCAAGATCTTGATTACAGGCCATTTTTTACTTTTCTGCGATTAGTCTGATGTTTAGCTTTATGATTTAGTACTTAAATTGCCCTCATTGAAATATGCGGAGTTCCGCCCTCGCCTGCGGATCCTGAGATCAGACGGTGAAGTAAGGGCTCGAAGCTTTAAGTGTTCCACTTAGACCGTCTGCGCGAAATCCCATGTTGACGAGCATTGCACACTTTCAGTTGAAGTAGGAATAGGTACGTAATTTACTTATTTTTTAAAGTTATTTCTGAAACAGATTTCCACCGAAAAATTAAAGTATAGTATTTTACAAACAACTCCATAATATATCATTAATCAAGTTTAAGTGCACGAAGACCTTCCTTTTTGGTTCGCGACTTGTACAATAAAACGATTTATTGAGCACCCATGTGTTATAATAAGTAGATAATGTGACGTCGAATGCATGCGCATAGAAAAAAATTATTTCTTAGTTTAACAATAATCATTTAATGGCAAATTTTTCTTTCCCTGAAGAGCGGTCGTTCGTCCTCTAGGATGCGGACTAAGCGGCCGATGAGTTACAAGGAGTTTTGTGCGATCTCCGTGGCCATTCAGCTTTTAGGTCACGAGCTGCATTTCAATGTCAATTCTCTACAATTGCAGTATTTTTTGTGTGGAATAAGTGCAATTCAGGCAACGTCAATGTCAATTTTTTGCTATTACAATTAGCTAAGAGATTTGACTAATATAGATTGAGATTGAACACACATGTGAACAGGTGAACGACTGACCAATGGCCCTCAACAGGTTCAAATATAGTAATAGCACAAATTCAACTTTATGTATTAGGACTATGTTAGTTGTTGTCCGACGCTGGCCATTCGCGAGACAATGTTGTCCTAGGACATTGCTTTCAGAGATTTGGAACTTTTATTGCACCCCATGAGAACGTAAACCCCCTACCAATCCATGGGTACACCCGGAGATATTAGGCAGATATGTATGCGTGTAAGTTGACGGGAAGTACATAGATTAACCCAAATTCTTTAGCGAAATTGCTCCTATGCCGCGTATATAGGTTTGGCCATTGTCCCCTTCTATCGTCTGAAAGTACAGGATGAGATTAGTTTTAAGGCTGGGATTAAAGTGAGGGTTTGTATTCGACTCTTTTTCTCCTGCGCAGTTTTGCGCACGCTCACTAGTATAACTATGGATGCCTATTTTTATGTCTTATCTAATAAAGTAATCGACAGAACGTTATGTATGTAGTCTGAATATTGTCATTGGCAAGCAACAGGCTAATGTGGTCTTATTCAAGCTGGTGCCCATCGAAAATAAATTGCTGCAGAATACGTCATTAGTTTAATTCGTGGGGGTGAATTTATTTTCAATCACATTTCCTTGCAAGTTATATGATATTTATAGAAGTGGTTAAATAATTTTCTAGCCGGGAAGCAAATCGATCAGGATATCGCCGCCAAAATGTCAATCAGAACTGTTGAAATGTCGGCTATGACTGTTACTGCAGCATTCAAGTTCCATCGATCCCAATTTCTTAGTCCTTTGAATGCAATTACTTGTTTTAAACACCAGTTTCTTTCTTTAAAATCTTTTAGCACTATCAAAAAACTTAATAAAATTTAAAACTGATCAGAAAATGTCTTCTTACTTGTGCGTCACATGAGTGACATAATAAATAAATAATTTATAAATAAGTGTGAAAATTGCTTGCACATTTATTTCCCGTAAATAAAAAATGCTGGGTTTATTTGGTATTCAAGCAAATTATTTTTTGTAAAATAATGCCATTTACCTAGAGCCATTTATAGATAAATTTGCGTAGGAAACGTACAGCTTATATGGAAATGACGTCGAACGCAGACACTGAACGCTAGAGTTCTAAGATTAGCTTTTGAAAACCTGAACATTTATCCCGAACTCAGAAATGCAGTTGTCGAAATAATAGCCTTAGTTGCCTGACGTTTTGAATTCACACTCGGATCTATCATCGCGGGCAAAATCAGATAAGAACAGAAGTCACACGCGTGTTACAGTAATTATGAATTGCAGTCGCCAGGCTACCTATCATGTCAGATAGTTGCGCGTGATGTGAATGTTGTCTGAGAGATTTAGCTGTTGCATTGCATGTACATAACTGTCAAAATAATTTGCTCCCAAATCCATCGCCGATGGTTGTGCTTGGTGCCTTAGTGGTCTAACTGTCTGCAACCGAGTCATCAACTGCCATGCGGGCCCTGAGCAGTTCGACTCGCCAACACTGACACCGATAACAATGGTTATCCGCACATTCTGCTCAGGGGTAGCAACTTTATTTAGGCAGGTTCAGCGCAGAATACGGAGCGGGAAAATAATCTCACTTAGTAATTGACTGAGGATCGGAAAACTAGGACTCGAGAAGTTTGTTGCTAACGCGGTCCTTATCTCGCAAGAATTTGTGCTTCATTGAACTTGAATGTTTGACTAGTTTCCATCAAATGAACTGCAACTATGTAGCTGGCGTCCGTTATGCTCACCCCCGCAGCGTGTTTGACTATTCGTGTATAGTGTAATCTTCCCGTTTCTCCGAAATAGTATTTGTTCACAACTATACGAGACTCGGTAGACAACTGCAGACGTTTACTATCGTGACTGTGGGTCTTTCAGTCTCATAGATTGATGTCTTATAGTTATTTCTGGTATGCGCGTAACCCCAATTCCAAAATTGATATTCTCCCTTCTTCATCGTAAATTGTGGGAAAGATAGTGTTCAGATATTTATTTGATAATAAGGACATAATCTGGTCCCATGGCAGCAAAGTGATCATCCGCATTCCGAGCTCAGAATTTCTGTCTATGGTTTTGGAAGACCAGCAACTCCAAACGTTGCAGTATTGCCCTGGTTATCCGTCCTAAAATAATTGAAATCACTGGAGTTCCTTTCACCTACTCATAAATTATTTCGCGATTGCGAACTACGTCTTTCAACAGATTCTCCGAAGGTAGAGGATCTGGGAATCTCCAAGATAATTCGTCGTCAAACAATATTTGGTTTATAGAAGTAGTTCTATGGTGTTGACTGCCAGACCCTGGGAACTGGAAGTAACACTTATGTGACGTGAAAAGATATCATGATCTCATTGGGCAGAAGACGTTCCCCATGAAGATCTTCAGGAATTGTGTTGACTGACCGATCGCAGTGTCTGAAGTAACGCTCAGAAATCTGAGACGCCGAAAGAGTCATTTTTTTCGTCAGCAAGTTGGAAAACCTACGAAGGATGTGATTAAGCAGAGGGAAGCCCCCTTTATGTGCACATTGGGAAAGCTACAGAATCGGGCTGCGGCCGTGTCTCGGGCTCTCATCATGCGCCGGTCGACCAGTAATATTGCATTGGGGTTCTCCTTTGTGGACATCGCAAGGATTTCGCTTGCTAGCGTTTTGAAATTGTTAAGTTTATATGAGACCTGGCGTTGTCGATTCCCCTGTAAATCTTAGCCTGTTGGTCTTAGTCCTTCCTGTCCACTGCGATTTTTGACCACCTTTTTCCTGCAGGCTGGATAACGAGGTTTTTGATGGCGTCAAGTTCACTTTTTGCACGGACTTCAACCATAGAAAGCACTTCGCCCTGTCATTGAGTCAGGGGAAGAGATGATGGATTCCAATGTGAATCCAAAAATCAATATACTAAGTCTCCTTTTTCAGTGATTTTGCCTAATTCGCGACTTTACATTGAACGGCCTTTTTGTTTTTAATCGTAAATAATTCTGAATTATAAACAAAAAGTAGAATAATCTAACATGAACTGGTATGAATAATTTAAAATGCTTTCAGATATGAACACCTGAAAGCCACACATGCTCGACGTGCGAGAAACGTCACGTCAGATTAACCGATAGAAGGCAAAATTCCGACTCTCCGTTAAGATTATACTTGACACTTCAGAGAATGACCAATATATTGGAGTGCGCCCTTCTAAAATATTTAGTTTCTATGCAAATATATTGAACCACTCATTGAGGGATTATAAAGCTTCGCTATTTGGTATTTACTGTGTAGACAACTATATATGCTTAAAAAGGCGTTATAGAGCCGTTGGTCCGATTTATAAAAAAATATATGCAAAATTCAACAACTTCATAAACGAGTGAAGTCGTTGGACATAATTTTAAAAGTATTTTATCCCTGATAATAAGAAACTTGTAAACATTTACAAGGCAGTTGAAATGAAATATAACTGTTCATTACGATATAATGATGAAAACTTTGTCACCATAATGAAGAATATTGGAACGTTAATTAACTTTTAAGAAACGCCAACATGCCTACGCCAGAAAAATAAACAAGCAATGAAAATCTAAGATATTAGACAGTGAATAAGGTTCCTTAGGCTTTAATTTGGTGAGCACTTTGAAGTTTTCGTCTTTGAGTACTCCGGTCTATGCGTTATACTTCTGCTCCTAATTGTAGCCATTTTTTGTGTCGAACACCCTTCAACCTAGCTTCTATTTTACTAATGAATATTACTCAAATGCAGCCATTGGGCTTTTGTTTAAGGTTTTGAAGTCATCATAGAAGCTTTCATAAGTAATAATAGTAACGGCTCAATTTATTGCTTTATAAAATGGGTTGACCAGGTCACTTGGGCAATTTTCTAACGTAGAGGTTTAGCATATCTTTCCAAATGTATAGCAGACAATTGTATTCTGGTTTTTTCCCAACACTTCAATAATGGGAAACAAAAGCACAAGAAAATGGAAAAAACCAAAATTTTGCCCAATTTGTCGAAAGACAGGACTTAATAAGCCAGTTTCTGTGGTACTTTCAGTAACCACGTATTCCCAAAAGATATTTTATGACCTCGTACGATTTTTTGGTGTTATGGACTTAAGATCCCGAATGAATGAAAAGACTTAAGATCGTTTTGAATAAGAGAAACACTTCAGATTCAGCCCGCTAGAGTGTGCCAGCAGAAGACATTTTAAAGTCTTACCATGGTGAAAAGGCAGTGATTTACATATATGAATGCCGTTTAGTACGCATTTATGGACTGCAGTTTTCCAAACCATTGTGTGCTTGCACATGCATTTTTAATTATCTTAACGTCAATCTTTAGAAAAGTTTACTGCTATTTCATCACTTTTTCGGTGCTGTATTAGGTGCAATTATTCGTTTACTTCAAGCCCTTTTGCTTAATAGTTATTGAATTTGATTATAGTTCACACCCCCTCAACTGATGCCATAGAAGAATGTGATTGACAATTCAAGTCACTGCATAATAACATGGCCGCTATACTGATTCGAAATCACGCAGCATGATTACTGAACATGAATGCCCTACATGTGAGGGTGCGAATAACTTCAGTTTCAATGCTTGTCATCAGCTTCAATTCCAAAGTAATAATGAATCATCAGTAAAATTTCTTAAAGTGTGTAACCCTCATTTTTGTGTGGCTGAACTAGAAGAATCCTGTCCACCATTGTCGATAGCATCTTCCCGGGGGAGAAGATCCTCTGAGGAGTCTTCAGCAACGACATTGAGGAAGTACTATGATGGAACTGCCTCCACAACTCCAACCTCGTTGGCCTCACCAACTGTGCCTTTTGATGCATTAAAGGCCACCGATAAGTACGTTTCAAAAGTCCTGGTTCGACTGCAGTCGAAGACTCCTCAACCAAAATTCCCAGAAAGGCAAGCATCTACCGACTTCGATACCGACTCTGGTACAAGTTCCGCTACTGAATCGCTGAGTGATGCAGATACTTATTTGGCTTGGCCTGCGCGATTAATTTCTGATAACCAACTTGAGGTGTATGGTGGCAGTCCCAGCATTCGAGTAGATTGCATTAAAACTGAATCCATTCCACCGCCACCACTCTCAGAATTCCACGTGGTCTTGCCTTCGGCGTGTCCTAGCCCACCAGAGTTGCCCTTCACAACCCCGTCAGAGTTTTCCTCTTTAAAACAAACAGCATACTTCAAAAGGAATGAAAAGGAAAAGGCAAAATCAGTTCACTTAGGGTGTTCTGCGCACGAATATTGTGAAAACTCTAGACTTAATAAGTCCGAGTCGCCTAATGTTGAAGTTGAACCCTTCTCCACACCGTCACCGAAATCTAAGTCCTGTTCACAAGCAAGCAGCCTGGAATTACCCCCATCAATATTCGCGGAAGGTGCTTATCCCCCGTCGGTGAAGGGACATGTTAAAAGATTTGTTTCAATGCTTGAGGTTAAAATTTCTAGTTCTGACTCGCGGACTAGAAGAAGTGAAAGCACAGGCACTGGTTACTCCAAATTCTCTCTTGCAAGGCGTATGAACGCCTTTGCGGTGACAAGTAAAATTCGATTTTACAGCAGCCGATGTGAGCTCATAAGCCCGCTAAATGATTCCGGCTCGCAAACAATTAACCACAGTGGAAGCAACTCGATTAAATCGCACGGCCAGACGACAGCACTGTCAGTTGAAGGGAAGCCACAGAAAAGCACCAGTCAAAAAGCTTGTGCCTTGATCTCTGAATTGATTACGCCTGAGAACAAGAAAGTGGAACGAAACGGAACTCCTGACAGAAACGATAGTAACGGGACACCAACACTGGGTCAATCCATGCGGCTGCGAAGAATGCGCCCTCAGCAGGAATTAACGGAAATTCGCACAGTCAAAAGTTCACAGGGATTTGATCGTCATCCCGTCACTGCCGATAGTGGGAACTGTGGTGTTATAAATCCCGTCTGTACCGATCGAATATCAAAAGCCGGTCACAAGATCTTACTGCAAAGTCCTGACTCCCGTTGTTCGAAGCAAAGTGTAAAAGTCAACCTCCAAAGTGGATCAGCCTGTTCGCAAATTCCAGTTTCTTTACTAAAACTTGGAACTCAGAAAACAGATAATACTGTTCGTAGTTTCGCGCAGCTGTATATTGTAGACACCGAACCAGAAGTCTTTAACAAAGTTAGAAGTCCTACAACAATGGAGCATAATGGTCATCTACCAAAACTTATTTCTCGTCCTCTATCACCAAAGGTATTAGAACCTCATGAAATCTCATTTGGAGAAAAGTCAGGTTCAGGAAAACTCCTGCGCAGTCAAAATAGCCCTCCTATCTTACATGCTTCGACTCCAGCGACACAGATGTCGCTTGTTAACAATGCTCAACCTTCCAAAATTTCAAAAGAATCGGCGATGCCACAGGGTAAACAATCCCTGCCCCCAACCCAATGCTCTATCAATTATTTAAGTCAAAATCTGCCAGTTGTGAACCCAGCTCCAAGGACTCATGACGACCTACAATTACACAGAGAAGAGGTGCGAGAGCACAGAATTCTTTTTCAGAAAGACACTCATTCACCAGCACCGTTGATTAATGAAAGACTAGCTGAGCCCGCCATCTCGGCCGCGGATGTCTGGTCAGCAAGGAATAACCGCAGTCTTCTTTTTAACTCACGACATTCTTCTGAAAATGTGAGTCCTGTCAAAACCGAACAGCATCTCCTGATAAATAAGTTCCTAGGTATTGGCAATTCCCCCTTAGGTGATTTTTCTTCATCGGCCATCGAATATCGGTTGCTAGACGTACCTCCGAAGGTGGCAGGAGGCACCTCTGTACGACTCGCACTCCCACTTGCAGGATTACATGGCCAGTTATCATCTAAGGAAGACGAAACACCCTTTACCCTCGCACAAGACTGTGCTTCTAGTCCAAATCAAATGACAAAAATGCTTGTTGGGAGTCTACAGCTAGTTCGTGAAGTACACGGGACTCTTCCTCTCGAAATAGCTGGCCTCTCGCTGCTGCCCACCTGGCATGGTGACGGGGATGGTATTCTCTCAACATATCAGTTACCTCCTAGGCGGTACAGTCTACGTGTCAGCGGAGGAAGGGCAAGCAGACTGCAAAACTCGAAAAACCTTTTCCAAACAAGCTATGAGAAACCTATCCCAACGCCCGACGTGCAAACTACCTCCTTATCAAATGCTCCACAACGCGATAGTAGTCCGGTAAGAGCAACTGTAGGTGTGGCCAAGGGTGCAGTTTCGGAAAACAGATGCAGGTGGACGGCTATTCCGAATATGAGGCGCGGAAGTCACGTTTTTATGTCTGATCTGTGGCCCGAAATTATTCAGAGGAGAGATCGCGAGGGAAATTCCGCTTCCTCTCTACAAGGCTATAGCTGCAAACTCTTTTCTTTGGAATCCGAAAAACAAGAGGGCTCCGAAAGATTGCCAGGTCTCAAAGCCACTGGAAGTCTGCCTGTAAGTTCTCATCTTTTTCATGCACTTTGGTATAGCCGTTGCGATTACAAATTTTGCGCACGTATCTACATAAAAACCTCCATTCTTATAAAACTTAATGAAAGTTAAGAACAAGTATAAGATATTTGTAGTAATGTTTTACTTTTCGAAAGACCACAAAGATCACACCGATGATGCCTGCTTTGTACGTTTTATTGTTTTGTGGTTTTCAGGCTATGCAACGACAGTTTATGTTGGAGACCACCGCAATAGTTGACTCCACACTGACTCCGGAGATAACCGAAAGGTACGAAAAAGAAGCAAATTGTAGTATATAAATGCTGAACGATAAATAATGATGGTTTATGTTTAGCTCGATTAATCTTATTCGTCTCTAAAATCCTTTGAGGAATCTGCTCCAATACAGAGTGATCTACTTCAAAAAAGAATGACCTAGTGACTTTTAAACGTAGAAATTTCGCGGAGTACCCATAATTGTAAAAGCATTTCAGTAAAGAGCATAACTCTATTATATGCACACCACCCACGTGTGGAGTTGTCTTGAATTTCTTGCAAATCGAATAGAATCTTTTTTTAAGAAAACACGGTATCCAAACGTATAACTCTCCCTCGGTAGTGGAAAAATCTCAAATTCTGAAAATGGCAAAAGGTATGCAATCATTTGTAGAAGGAGACCACTAACAATGACAAGGGATATTCAATTGACTACTTCTGGCTTATTGTTCATCACCAGTCAGTCATGCGCAAAACACCAGACTGTCAACGCCTGAGGTCCGTACACGCATCCCGTTGGTTAGATGTCAATCGCTCCAATCATTGGACCACAGCTCCATGGGTCTCTGTATGGTACTCTTGAGCACAACAGGAAACGTATGGTCCTGAACGCGATCGGTGAGCGTTCTTTCACTACAGTTAATAACCTGAC
>UYRU01043850.1:7445-17758 GCA_900617775.1 Dibothriocephalus latus | reverse complement strand
ACCTTGCACCTGTTACTGTCAGTTGCCGTTTTTCTTTTAGTACACAGGCAGGGGAAGTCGAAACCATGGCTAATTTACTTACTAACAATTTAACAGTCAGATAGATTGAGTGGGTGGATTTTGCTTTTATTTTTAATTTAAGCGACACTAAACTGCAAGAAGGCGGCAAAGTCGGCAAGATTTATATTTATATGTTTTAAAATAACAACATTTTTTTAAATACTTGGCGGATTCGTAGGACCGAAACTATAATCTGCTCTAGAGGCAAAGGGCCAACGGCCTGTCGTGGAGCGCTTTGTTTTGTAAACGGTTTAGAAGAAGTCAACAGGTATGACGTTTTTGAGACGTATGATTACATGAACACATTTTATTCTGTATTTGTATACGTTTGAAATATGGCGACAATATGAAACTCCGAACCCTTTTACCAACAATTAGTAAACAACGAAATGGCACGAGACTAAGATCCTTTATCTCATTTGCGGACTGCTCTAAAATTGGTTGAGAATATATTTATGTACTCAACCACTCACGTTTTCCAAGATTAAATTAACTGGTCATTTAACTTCTAAAATATGGGGATTTGTGTCTTTATTAAGTTCAGCGACAGACCTCATATAATATATTGGTAGGATAGTTTGAGCTAACGCGGGAATAAACCGCAATGTACGTAACTATATGGGCGTATTTCTATGTATTAATTCGAACATGAAAGCATAAATTTTGATTTGCTTGATTATTCAAGTGAACCTCTTGCAAGAAAATGTTTTTAAAGTGAATACTAAGGAAAACTGGTCCAATTGCGTATATAAATTGACGCTAAAACGGTACCGATTGATGACCTTCAAGGTCAAATTCTTTACAATGCTATGCATGAAAAAATACATGTGAAAACGTTTGAACTTTAAATTTAACAACATCGTCTTACTAGAAGGAAGACAAGTAAACATTTATTATAAACGAAAACGCAGTAGAGCACAGATGACACCTTATGTTCATGGATCTGTTTATGGAAGTTTGCAAGTGCCCTTCCGTTGTCCACACAATTTAAAAGTTTGGCTAACACGAGCATTTGACCTTCCAATTAAACTATTTAGACAGCTTCCAGTACCATCATCACCACGGCAATCACTAACAGGGTTGTCAACCCAGTGTCTAAAAAATAAACCACATGTCATTTGAAAGGAGACAATAGTTTAAAAAACGAAGTTTGGTTAGGAAGCACTGCAATAGTATTTTAGCTGTAAGACGGGTACGCAAGTGGATAGTATCAAACATGCTTAATATACAACGTACCAACAAACAACTGCTTGAGGCATATGCCTGCACTCGTTGCTGTACCTACAAGAGAATATGATCTTTTTGAAAGTAGGCTCTCATTTATGCGCTACTTCTACTACCACTACTACTTTATTAGAATTAACTAGGCTAAAAGGGGCTAACAATCGGTCAATGTATGAAAGTCCGGTCGTAAAATGCCGTGCCTAGACACCATAACTGTGATATTATGACATAAGTTATATCGACTGTAATACCACACTCTCTTCGGATGCCTGCTGCAGAAAATAAATATTAATTTTTTGATCAGCACGATCCCTTCATCCAACACGAGTTTTACATTGTTATTTAGATTATTTATTGCAACAAAAAATAACAATAAATCTGTATGAATATAGAGACATCACCGATCTGCTAGTGGAATTCTTGATAAGAGCTTGCTCCCATATTCACATAGTAGTTTAGAGAATAGGATGGAATGGATCCAACAAAACGAAGGGATGCCAAAATCGCCCAGATTCGAAGCAAATAGCTCTTCTTCACGATACCATTGCACTACATCTCAGATACCCATACATTCATTATATTCCCGATCTCACCCGACAAGGTATCGATCAACTAAATGCTAAGATCGCTGATATAGGGCATTTAGAGGTATATTCAAGCATTTTTCCCGGTTACAAATTTGAAGCAGTCCAAAACAGCAGAATGTATTTGCACAAATAAATTTTAAAAAAAACTAATTTTGTGTGCTCTATGTGCATGACTAACTAAACAATTAGAGAACATATATGTCGAAATATATTTGCGTAAATTAATTCTGCTGTTTTGGTCTGCTTCATATTTAGAGGTAAAATGTATGTTTAGAAAAACACGTATTACAAGAGGCGTCACTGTCTACATGCAGCAAAATAAACGCGAGATGAGACTGTATTTTAAGGCGATCAAGGCAACCTAAGTGAGCACACAAATATAATAAAAATAGTCAGTTCCTCTATTTTTATCATGAACGTACGTCTTATGTAGACACCATTTTTCCAATAACCAGGTCGATCGAAATCATCTACAAAAAAGTAATTTCGTAATTTCCCTATATCCGACACGACTATCAAGTTGCATTTTCTAATTTTGCTGGCCTCGTTTTGATAATTGTATGTGATAGATTTAATATAGAATATTATTGGTGCTGTTTTTATTATACATCTTTTTTCAGTTTACCAACGACTTACAAAAAACACGCACGTTTTGGAAACTAAAATACAGCCTTTTGAAAGACAATCGGACATCTTTGGTGTTACAATTAAGTTGAACTCCAAATCAGCAATATAAACCCACTGAGCACTTTTCCGTTTCACATCCCCTTATAAAGAATGTCGCCCATTATAACAAAACCGATTACAGTAGAATAATATCACACTTGAAAATTATAAAAGGCGCCATCACTGATATAGCGGATACGGAAGTGAAAACACAAATTCAAGTAATTTTAATTACAAAAGACAATATTATCCAAATGCAGGGGCCTTCGTCAATTTCCATTTATCTTTACCAAACTCTTGATGAGTCTGTATTTGTAGGCAATAAAGGTCATTAAGTTGAGCGCAAAAAAGAAGATCAACAAGCCACTTCCTCTATTTTTTTCATGAACTTACCTCTTGAGCGGACATCGTCCTCCATCAAACCGCGTCGCTCAAACTCATCGTTCTCGTTTCTAAAATAACCATCGTCCTGGTTGCCAAAATTATAACGACGATAACGATCGTCATCGTCGTCATAGTCGTCGTCGTTGTCGCTTGATCCCCCGTCTAAAGGGGGTGCAAAATATATCATACATGGGCACTGTTTTCAAGAACTGCAATTACGTTTATGCGATCTATTAGCGTTCAAGCAAAAATTAGCTTTGCCCTTTTTAAACTAAACGTACGTTTTTTTCCTAAAAACGACCAAATATGATAGTGAACTCATCCAGATTTTGTAAGAAATTATGAAAGTAAATGAAAAAAAAATACTTAGGTAATAAATTATTTCTTTCAATTTAATCAGTTAATATCTCAAAGTCGCGTGTTTTTTAATTAAGTGGTGGCACTTAATAATTCACAAGAAAAAGGACATGTAAGTAACGAGTAGAAAAAAAAATAGCTTTTGACCGAAATGCTCTTGCAAGTATTTATTAAATTAATTGCTTAAATGGAAATATTTTAGGAAAGGAACTAACCTTTTTCTAAAAGGAAAAAAAACCATTTTGTGATATCAGTCAACTCTGGTCTTTCAATGTTACTGTCATTATTTTGGGCTAAGGTGATACTTACTTAGTTTACCGAGAGCTTTTGCAACTAAAATTGGAAGCAAGCAAATCAGTGGTCAGACATTTTAGTCACATGACCCAAAAAATAACTTCAGTACATCACTCAGGAGATTCAAATAAAACGCATATTTGATAACAATTGCATACAGGAAGAGTAATTGTTGCCGATCGCACCTCTTAACCAACTGGCTGCGCCTTAGGGACAGAAACTTGAGCTGTTTTGCTGTTTGGTCGGTAAACTTAAACGTGCATTCGAGATGTGACCTCTCATAAGCTTAAGCCGATTGCTGCCCCGTATAAACCATGACACATATGGTTGCTGCTTAAAAACTTCTACGTGCAGTGGACTCGATCGGAACATGGACGGCTGCCGCATGACTGCCTTAGGAGTTTGTATCCATACTTTTCGTAGGCGAACTCCTTTATCCTATAAAAGACTTTTCTACAACTCCATTTAACACCGTAGAAGACAATTTATGATTCAGTCATTTCCTTTTTGAAGCATCAATCATAACTAGAGTTGAAAAAATGCTATAGACATTCTCTTTAGTAGTGCTGTCTAATGCGTGCAAATATCTGACTCTAGGCTTAATCTAGTGTTATCAGCTAGGAATATTGCAGTTCGCAATACATAATAAAAGATTTCTTCAAAACCCAAACACAATATATGTGGCATTTTTGAGATGCACAAAAAGACGCATTTACCCTTGACAGGATAAACACATGCTTTCTGTAACATCATAAGTTTGTTTTAAGTACACATACCATGCAGTCATCTGCGTACCTGCGTCACTCCGGTTTCGTCGGCCTAAAATTGTCTTCTTGTTGTTGCTATTAGTACCTCAGATGATGGAACTTTGTAGGAGTTTGAAAGTTAAGGACAATATACAAACTGCCTCGCTACTCGAGCGGCAGTCTCCTCTAACTGGCCTACGATTTTCCTGGCCACTCGTTCCAGTTGGGAACAAGACAATGATTATGTTGTAATTCAACCCTGTGCGAATATGGGAAAGCTGTGGTCCACATAAAGGGCCTTACCACAGACGCCACGAGACATCAGTGGGGTCCATGGGGTTTAGCCTATTTGGTGCATACTGCGGCCAGACTGGTGCAACTGTGAAATGACAGCGTAACGTTCGTTCAACATCCAGGATGAACGTGGTATTTTTTGTTTAGTCTGACAAACGTGTTCACATATTCGCATATCCAAGCAACACACAATTTCACAAAGTAAGATCAGTCAACCAAAAAACTTTGGTTTATAAATAATGTTTAGTCTTCATTCACATATATGTTTCGACACTTTCAGAAAATAAAAAGCACGTTTAACATACCTTTGTAGCCGCCAACTAGATATAAATAAAAGCACTTATTTAAAATAAAGATAGTAAAATAAATTATCCATTGAATGATGAAATAAATATCTCAAATGTTGATTAATCAAGTCTGTTAGGATGACCGAGCACGTCATCCAGACAGACATTTGAGGTTACGCCAGGACAAAGGCGCGCGAAGAGACTACCGGTACATCCAGGGCGGTCAAAGAGAGTGACCTTTAAGTGACGACACGCGAGCACGAAAGGACAACCGTGGCCAGAGCCTGCCACCCGTGAGGCCCTGCCTGGCCAGGGGCAAAGCGCGCGCCAAGCTTCACGATGGCTGACGCGCGATGGCTCCTCGCATGGTCTACCAGCGAAGAAGCCAATAAGGAACAAAGGCTGCCGGTCCTTAATTTCGACGCCGCAGACAGGAGGCAAACTCTATTGTTGAATAGGCTGCCAGCGACACGACTCCAAAATTACTCTAGACAAAAGATTGCTGCAGAGACGAGTCCGACAGCAAAAGGCAAGCTGCGGAACACACGGAAACAGAGTTGATGTACTAGTGAAACTGACAGTAAAGTACTAGCTGTTACCCTTTTCTGTCTTCTCTTCATAATACGTACCGGGGAAAATAACCAGTGTTGACACAGAAACACACTAGGACACAACAGTGGCTGCGCTGGCGATCACTCCAGACGTGGTTCAAGACACAAGATTATTACAAGGGCTACACGAAACAACAGTTGCGACGCAGGTAAGGTCTACGAAGGATATAACCAACGTTGACACAGGAAAACACTAGGTTAAAACCAAATCCGTCGAAAATCACTGATCAGCGAGACCTTGGTCCCGTTTGCACCATCTGCAAAGGAAAAACCCTTACAGCCTCTAATACCAGCATTTAACGAGCGCATGTAAAATCGTATCTCAGATGTGAGTAGCGTCGTTCATTTAAAGACACAGGTGAGTGGTTATTATTGCAAGTTGAAGAAACTAATAACTACACAAAAGAAAATTAATATAATTACCAGCTCCAACAACTCCTAAAAGGCAAATTATATTGAGGATTTTAATTAAAAATGGAAGCCGCACAAACTTGTGAAACAACCGGAACCTACCTCCTGCTGCACCGGCTAAACCTTGATAGGGCGGAAGTAAAATAAACTTAAGGGTTTATGTTCGTTTATAATTTTAAAAAAGTAATATTCTTAGTGGCAAGAGTTTGCTAACAAAAATAGGTAAGATCCATGTATGATTAAATTCAAGGCGCACGGCGCGGCTCGTAGCGTAATGGTAAAGCGTTGGCTGCGCAAAAGTCTGCCCTGGTGTGTGGGTTCAATACCCTTTGAGACCGCGATTTTTTTTTCACATTTGTGTCACCTCAAAAAATGTTAGCAGCACGTCTCAATTTGTGAAGTTACTGTAGTTGCTTAACACCATGCAACGGTCATGAAGAAATTTGACTAGGTACTTTAGCGTATATTTAGGAACACTATTTTGATTAATTTAGTTGACTGAATTCTGCGAAAGCCTTTTTGTAGGGAAAATTACCATTATTGTTAGGTTTATTAAGAGAAATAGACATTAGTTTTGGGGAAATTGGGAGTAGTCTCATACGGAAGAAATTTCCTATGCAATTACGAAAGAGAAAACCAAACCGCATATTAAAGTTGATTATACTATGAAGGAACTCCAAAATTAGTAAAAGATGTATACAAGATATCCCTTCCAGAACTGGAAAAGTTTGACCAATATTATTTTTTTTAAATTATGTCTGGCTATCCTGTGAAGTTTTTCTGCACAAAATGCAGTAAAAGAAAAGTCTGCTCAGAAAGTTTGCTTCAATGCACAAATGTTCTTGCGCATATGCAAAATTTAAAAAAAAGTTTACGCGAATAAAGAATAAAGAACGCGATAAAGAAGGTCTTATGGAACGTTAGTCGTTTAGAAATATAGTTTTTTGTATACTTTACGTTCCCCTTGCGTTATTTATAAAGAGAACAGAGAGAAAAAGGATAGATATATCAAAATATGGCAATATATATGCCAGTGTTTTTGAATTCGCAAGTTTACAACCGAATGATGACTAAATCCACTTATGCGGTAAACAATACATTATAAACAGGGAGAAGAAAGTTCTTCTATTTCCAGTCAAACTGAAGCATTTATCTTCAGGAAACTTAAAAAGATTGTCAAAATTCTCTAATTTCATTGTTACATAACCGTGACAAAAGTTAATATACACAGAATTTTGTCAGCTGAATATCTAAACAAAGCACATTTTCAGAAGTTACATTTATGGAAAGTTTTTTTTATTAATCTTAGGATTAGTAGTTTCAGAACTCCACTATGGACATGTGTCATTCTCGACAATGTGGTTTGCTGTTTTGAGGCATCTGTTATAATCGGCAACTTGGCCATGTTAATTAAAATTAATTTCGGAAAATACTTTTTTTCGGCAAATGCTCTTTATGTATGGCTTTTTTTGGTATAAACGCCGAACAGATTCGCAATTTATGAAGTTACCAATGATGACATTTAAAACGAAGAAAATGATAACTCACTTTATTTCACGACATTAAATAAATGCTTATCCAGTAACGGTAAAATGTGCAGAATATTTTGAAGAAAGAAAAGTCATTTCTATAGTAAGTAAATGGTTGCTTCAAGTTTTCATCTTAACAAAATATCAACATTTTTTGTTCGAATTTTCAGCTCTTTTTACGTCTCCAGAACCGCGGGATTATCGAGAAAATTTTATTTTGCTTTACAAACACTTAGTGCTTCCTATAGCTCTTTTAAGTACTAAGTATGTATACTGCTGCTCATTATTATTTCTAAGTTTTCATAAGTGCATTCACACTGGTATTCGAGTAATGATCAAACTTCTACAAAGTTGTGAATGTTGCGAGGTCTTTGGCGACTACTACAGTTACGGCTAAATTGGTCTTTAAGGTATCGGATGAAACATTTAAGTCCAAAATTCGACGAACGACGTATTTATAGCCTGTCAACTAAGCTGCCCGCAAGAACCACAGTTCTTGTCCACATTTATCAGTTTCTTTTAAAAAAACGAAGAGTTTAAATTTTTAGTTAGCTGTAACGACTGCTAAATAGCAAATCAAGCGAATATTAAAAGTGAAGTTTTTTATCGACATTCAAAATTGTGCAGTCTAATAATTATAAGAGACAGGCACTTGAAGCGCCATGGCGCGACGAAAAAACGCATTACTCACCAACTTTCGCCTTTGATCCATCTGGCAAAATAAATAAAAGAATGCTACTGGAATTTATGATTTTTAAATGGCTTCATGAACAAATGTTAAAAAAATGGACATTGGGATTAGTCAGTGGTGTCCTGTATTTGCTAAAATGTATCAGGCATATTATGCATTAATTACTCTGTATCGAGTCGCGCCTTATGCCGCAGTAGCCTATAGCCAATTATAAAGGAGTTATAAAGAAACCCATTATGTTTGGTTAGAAAACTGCATGTAATACGTCCTACCACTGTAACTTATATGGGAATACACACGAAATTCGAAAATAAGGAGCCTAGGATGCACCATTAATAACATATATCTTGCTTATTTATAGAATACCGATTAAAATGACAGCATTCTCCGCGACTAGAATCGCGCTGCCGCGATTATTGGTATGCTGACCATATAAGGATAATTATTTAGACGACATGCCCATTTTTACTAAATACTTTAACAGACGTGTCAGTCATTGACCATTTAGATAAACTGCGTCCCTCTCCGCTCCGTCCAATCAGTCTTCACGGTTGAAGGAAGTCATCAGCTTTGTAGAAGCCAGCACTCAAATTTCTGGATATTTACTCACGAGAAAATGAAATTTCTGCCCTGGGCACTATATTCTGTCTCTCCCTTGTTACGTTTTTAACAACCTCCAGCAAATTACCGTTGGAGATTCCACACTATTTCTCTGTTTGTTGTCATTCTCCAAAATCCATTTAGTTCGAGAATATTAAATGCGTCACCTGCAACGTCAACTATATTAGGGGATATTTGAGAAATGCTGCACATATGTTCATCTACGCAGTTATAAATCTGCACGTATTGACGGTCCACATATCACATCACCTTGAACGCAGCATCCTTATTTTTCGGCAGATGCAGCAACGCTACTGTTGGCTAGCTAATTTTTAAGCTTTCAAATCATTTTGTAATTGTACTTAGTCCTTACTAATCACCGAAAATTGTGCGTTCCATTTACTACTTCTGGGCATCGTAGCGTTCCTCTTTCCTGAAAGAATTTGTGCTGGCTCGTTTTGTTTACGCCTCCTTATGTAACCCACTTACACAATTTGGTTTTAGCTGTCTTCAATGAAACAAAAACTGGTTCTACAGCCATATTTTTACTATCATTGAGGAGGAGAGAACTTACGGGGTTTAAGCGCAGATCCACCTGAAAAAAAGACGTTATCCATCAGGCTTTTTTCCGAATACCATCATTCATAATCACGCGCATGGCACACCTGGACATTTCAGCCGCCATTTGTGAGGTTAAATAAATTTTATTCATCCTTAAATTCTCGCTAAGCCTGATTTTGCCCCAACTTTATGAGGCTGTGTATACATGAAAAACAGATTTTTGTAAATTGCATGCACCACAAACTATGCTCGCGCAATGCGTCTATTAATTCGAGCATGCTGGCCTCCCTAATATTTACAAGTTTTGGGGATAACCCTGTCATCAGAGGAGTATGGCTTTGAATGCGATTTATGGAAGCGCCTCTACTGTTTCCACAGACTAAATAAAAATAATATGTTGCCCATTGTTAAGGGTGTTGGATCACGCAGCAGTCTCAAGTAGATAAAAGAAGAAAGATGATAGGGTATCCTGACAGCCGACTGCTAGTGATTCAGAAATGGACAAAAAAAGTGAGCGGAAACTGTAAAAAAGGAAAGATTATTTAGTGGTTGCTAGCTTAATTGGACATAACCCTATTTCCAAGCTGTCCAAGTAAATGACCTAGAGTTAAAACGCAATTGGGTTTAAATGCATTGTTTTCTCGAGGAAACGCATTTCTATGCAGACCAAGCGCATGAAGTATGTTGAAGTTCTTTGAGTAAGTGTTGATAACAGTTTTTTTGCAGGACGAGGTTAATAAAACCAAATTTATGTTACTATTTTGCGTCAGAGTAACCTCTGATACGCATTATTGTGGCGTATTAGTTATGTACTGTGACACAGGCAAGCATAATGAACCTACAGTTTAATAGCAGTTTGTCAGGCGGACAGTGTGTTTACTTATTTCGAATAGCTTTCGCGGACGCCTTTTCTCCAAAAAAGATAAATCAGACGCTACAATGGCAGTATATTGCATAAACGTACATAAAGACGTAAAAGAGAGTATACGATCTAGATGATTATCTTACCCG
>UYRU01043849.1:5582-17210 GCA_900617775.1 Dibothriocephalus latus | reverse complement strand
ACACACACAAAAGCCTCGCGAGCGCCTCGATGTGGCCAGTCTTGTCTACTCATTGCTGATTGGCGCATTGTTCCGGCTATGTTTCTCACGTTCCCCTTTAACTACATTCAGCCTTTGTGTGACAGTGACTCCAACTTACGTGTTCTGTCTGATTACACGCTGCCCCGCGGCCTTTGTCTTCTCTTGTCTTCCCTCGTAACGGGCTTGGGCAATCGGGGTCGGCTAATTCAGCGTTCGTGCTAATTAAAAGTACTAGGCACGGTTCGCTTCGTATTATTCAAAGGAATTGCTACGCAGATTCATCAATGCTCTCTCTCAGAACAAAATCTAAATTCCACATTTGTAAATTTGCCAGTTAACGTTTAAATGTAATTTCTGCATACGTGTGCTATACGGTTGACAGCGCAAATACATACTGTCTCTCCTTCACCTAGAAAGCAATAAGGTTTCATTATTTCTTCAAAGGATGTGGGTAAGCAATTTGTACATACCGTTCGTCTCATCGAGGTTCAGTTCGCCGTATATGCGGTAATACGGATTGTAGACAACGTCCAGCAGAACTGGGGCATCAAAGTACGTCCGGTAGGGATACAAAAGAGTCTGCATTGCCACACCCGAGGATTTAACAAAGACGGCGAGGATGAGCATGAAGAATAGAAGTTCTTTGAACATTTGAACAATCATTGTAATCTTGGGCCCGAGATTGTGATTATGGGAGTAGAATTGGAAGATACGGACGCAGAAGAATATGTCTAATTGTATGTCGGAAATATTGATTCAGAAAACATCCCAATCAGGTTGCGCGCATGAAAACTGTAGTAAAATTCGAAGTATACAAACGCAGGTTGAAGTTTTAACTTTGATTGAAGCATTTAATCCCCAGTACGAATTTACCTCCAGCCTAGACAGAAGGATTGATTGAATTCAGTAAAGTTCGCGACGGCTTTTTTAACGCATCCCACCGTTGCATGAATCAGATAACGGTTAGAAGCATACAACAGATTGAATTTCACGGAATGTAAATTTATAACAGCAAGGGTCATAATTAAGTGTAAAAAGTGAGTAACCGAGGGCACTACATTAAAGGGGGAGAGAAAGTAGACGCAAGTCAAGTCATTATTAAAAGTAGCTGACCAATTGCGTGAGTAATTGGAGATTGAACACTTAGTCTAGCTGCTTGAACAGGTCAGGTTTCTCCTCCCGTATAAGGGCCGCTTCTAAGTAGTGCAGGGTCCGATTTGTTCGTGCCCGAACGCTTATTCGGAAACCTGTTTTGAGGTTGACAGAGTGATCATTGTCTAGCAGGTGTTTCGTAATCGATGAACGTGGCATTCTGTCTTCTTGCTTGAAAAGTCAATTTGGCAAGTGTTCATCGACTCTGGCTGCCAGTTGCCTTAACGTACGCTTAATGTGCTTGCTTCCGCAATTGCACATAAATTCATAAATAAAATTTGAGGGGCGTGCAACGGCAAGGCTTCTTTTGCCTCTTTTAATCGAAGATTTTAAGTGGGCCTGATGAAAAAAACGTTCAGCTGTGTTTTATGTCCTTTCTGTCGTACAACTCAACCTTCGCGTGATTTTATTCGAAATATTACCAGCCTTTAAGCATAAAGATATGATAACAGGCTTTTGTATGAAATGCGCAGGAAAGCCACGGTGAAGTAGGGCAACCTTGATGCGGGAACTCTCCGCAGGTTGAGTCTTACTACAGCAAATATTCCTTGCTCTCTGAAAGGGAGCATATACAAGATTTCGCTTCCATTGTACTAGTCCAAGACTGGTAAAGTGGAGGTTTCCTCCAGGTATTTGTGTGAAATACCATGCAGCCCACTGAACCATCATCCTTTCTTAACATGACGACGTCTAGATATGGCACCTTGTTGCACTGCTGCGTTTCAGTTGCAAATTTACTTCTCGGATGTAGGTTATTCATTAAATTAAGGTCGTTGGCATCCACGTATCGTCTTCCTGTTGTCATACTTTGTCTTGCTTACATTTTTTCTAGGTGATCTCTGAATATGTCAGCGAATGTTGGCCCCAGCGGACTTCGCATCGCGACTTCATTAACTCTTCTGAAGAGTTGTCCATTAAACAGTAGTTGAACATTTTCGGTACAGAGTACCAACGGTTGAAGGATTATTTCAGGTAGGAAGCTGGTTTGAGACGCCGGGAAAAAAATAAGGTCTTTAAGTGGTACATCCGACAATAATCATTTGACGTCTAACTGCCTTTTTATTTGAATGGAAAGTAATATTTTATGGATTTAAACGCGAACCATCTACTCCGACTGCCGACGAAGAGGTACCAACAGTGCAAGCTTAAAGAAAGGCTTCAAACACTATACTAGGTAGAATAAGTTAGTCATTAAAGCTCCCAATCCGACGAGATGAGAAACGAAAACTCTTTTTTTTCTGTGAAGACTGATTTAATCGGGCAATAACCAGATACTCGCAGACGGATTGTTAAGCGTTGTCAGTTACTGTGCCCCATCTCACCTCCAACATTCTTGACAAAGGACTCTGCTGGGTGAGGGTGAAGAGAGTGCGGTGTATTCAACGCAAGACTATTACCACTATGAACTATTATTCGTGCACCTAATCATCCCTGCAGCCACCCTATTGCGGGCAAACGGTAAGCTTCAGCTTTTGCGATGTTTGATTGGTTGAAATGAGAAAAAACAAACCGTCTCCTAAATGCATTGTGAAAATACGTCGAATGGTAGATGCGGATTATTGTAAATACTGGGAGGTTAGGAGTCGAATTCGTCTCGTCTTGAGCTCTCGCGGGTTTGGATCAAGCGAACGGCATATTAATCTTCGCAACGTTGTACATTGCTATAACTACGAAGTCTAGGGTGTCAAATACAAATACTCTGCTACCGCATTGCTTATTTTTAAAGCTCCTCTGTCGACAAAAAATTGGTTGCCGATTTCGACACCGTCAACCGTACGCTTCACAACAGGCTGGTGTGAGTGAATTAGCTTTAATTGACAGTAGACTTTCGCTGCATCTATCACACTCGCTCCTCCCTAACCCACCTGAGCCCGGCCTAAAGACAGAGTCGAGAAGACCAGAGGCGGTATCAGGGGTAGTAGATTACAGAGCCGGCGAACACGTCTGTGCGCGCCACAGCACGACTCGGCCACCTGAACACACAAGTACCTGGATTTACACAGCCAGGGGATTCAAACAAGCCGTTATCACCTGACTCCTAGTCCACTCCTACAGATACAACCACCACGGGGCTGACGGTGTGTCTGAAAAATGCGTCAGCTGGCTGCCTTCTCCACCGTGATGGTCTCAGACCCACCCTCCGAGAAAACATTACACAGTTAACGAAAAACTTACAACTGATAACAGAAGCACTTTTGGCGTAGATGAAGTGCTTTTCTGGATTTATTCGTAGCACGAATCCTATAATATTTATAATATTTAAGAGGATGTCGTAAGGATGCCAACGGTACGAGAGGATCCATTTGGATAGTCTAGATTTGCAAGTGCCGGATCTTTGTGGGCTCTTGATTACCTACAGCAAAAATAAATACAATAAGCAACGACATAGCAAGATTTTTGTTCAACTGGCAGTTTCATAGCCCTAGTTTGAAACTTACACTGCGAATGGTTTCCACAAGGAAGGATATGAGGTAGATAAGTAGGATCCCTTCGCAGACACTGATGTGATCCGGATAAAACGCGAACAGCAAAACGCCCGCGTAGTACATGAGGAATACAATGTAGACAAACTGAAGACAAAACAGAGAATGAGTCTGAACTGCTTATTAACCGGTGTTGCTTCTTAAAATTGGAGACTATATAAAAATCTATAATTAATGGTAAGACATTTAGTTTTAGGTATTGTTGAAAACACCTTAAAGTTGCGGCTCATTTGACGGCACCCAGCCACACATTCAAAGTTGATGAGGCCGAAATTCTAGCAAGAGGTGACAATCGTGTGAGAATTACTTCAGTCATGATTCACGGGCCCCCATCCATAAAAAAATGCAATGACTTGCCCAATCCATATTCAGTGCTGAGGCTCAATTTAGCCAAAGCAAGTCACCGCACGGGGGACGCAAACGCCGCCGTGTCGCCTTAAGCCAACACCGGGGAACAAGATGGCAGAGCAGTCCTCATGACTAATTCCACAGAGCATGATGAAAGTTCAGCAAGTGAGGGCCCGCATGCCATGACGGATGTCGAAACGTCAGGCAAATAAAAGTGCTGGTCTAATCTCGTTGTACTTATTTCAAAACAAGGGGTCCGTGAACCACGATTCTCGTAACCAACGACTGATATGCTTGTCACCCCTCGCGACAGTTTCAGCCTCATTAAGTTTGACTGAGCGGCGGGACCCCGTCGAGTGAACCAAGATTTGAGAATTGGTGTCATTTGTACACACTGCTGCCTCGTGTTCAACAATTCGCGTATCGAGATTTCTCCCGGTTTCTCCGAAGTTTTTGCTTTGTCCACAACCGCACCAGATGCTATAGATAGACAGACGGCTTCAGATATTTCTTGCCGTAGCAATATGTGTTTGGTTTCATTAGCTTACGCCTTATAATTGCCTCCAGCCTGTGAGCGACACAACATTTCACAGTTTACTAATAGTTCTTTATCAATAGTCCGCCAAATCAGATGATGCAGATGTAAAAAAAACCTAAATTTACCTGTGACCTTGGGGCAAGATTTCCACCAAAGAGCAAGAAAAAACGAAGTGACTTAAGCCGGTAGTTCAGTTCTAAAACCGTACACAGATTTCCAGGCTTTCTAGGGTTCTTGAGGGATACATCATGCGACGAAAATATGTTAAACCCTGCGCGGATAATAAAATGCCAAAACCGTTGATCATACAAGGAGCTCTCTTACAATAAGCCATCCAAAGTATGCCGGCCTGTGACATCGTTCATAGCCAGTTTGCATGGCATTTGTCGTCAGTCAGATACTTTCAGACAGATTTTGAAAGCAGAACAATCTGATCGTCAAAAGCCGTACTACAACGACTAAAATATGTATCAACTAGAGGGCAAGTGGGACGACTATATCTTGTTTTTAGGAAGACTTTGACGAATTTTAATAGTCTACTTGACCTTATTTTGAAAACCGGCGGCTTCGGTGGGATTTGAATGTACGCCAGTTGTGAAAGTTAGATTTAGGTCCCTTATCGGCACGCCAAGACCCCATCCTTGTATAATCCGGAGCCGGTTGCAGTAAACATTATACAGTTAGCGCAGTAAATAGGAAAGGAAATCTAAATAAAAGAGTAGAACGTATAAAAAAAGAAAACGCAAGAATATTTCTTTGGTAGAAAAATGCGTGCAATGAATAAGAGGTGCAACTACGCGAAGATCGGAATTACTCACATTTTCGAAACAACACAAAGAACTACGACTTTTCGAGCTTAACTTTAAGTAGAGTAGAAAAATAAAATAAGAAACCACATGTAACTAATAAATCTAAAAGTGAAACAAAACCTAAATTAAAACTAATGTAAAATAACAAAAAAAGATCTTAACCAAATATTCTAAGCTAACTAGACTAAAACCTAACAAACGTATGCCAAAGTCAAGTAATTAAAGGAGGGTTAACTGAAGTAGCTTTCACTGGCTTAACTAAAAACTTATCTTAAATTAAAATAAAACTAATAAACCATAACAATTAACTAAAAAATGAACTAAAATATAGGTTTAGTAAACCAAACTAATTTAACTAAAGTAAACTACACTGGTAAAGCTTATAACTCGAAAAGCAACTGTATGTGGTTAAGACATCTAAAATAAACTAAAAAAATTAAATTTAACCTCGTTTAACTAACTAAACAAAGCTAAATTTAAATAAACTCAAGCAAGTAAACTGAGAAAAATTCCTAAAATTAAATAAAACTAAGAAAATTTAATTAATAACCCAAATAATAACGCAAACATAATAATAAAATACCGTGCGCTGGTTGCCCTAGTGTTTATATTGGCCAAACAGGCCAACGCCTTGAGACTCGCATCAAGGAACATAAGTCGGCCATTAGCCTACGGGATCGCTTATCACTCATATTTGCGCACTCCCTTGAGTGTGATCACTGCTTCAGTTGGGATGGCACCGATGTGATCGCAATGGCTAATACGCGACAAGCGGGCACTCCAGCCCAGCTAGTATGTAGAGGCACGTAGACTATACCGGTTTTCGTGCATGATCGACTAACCTGGACCCAGCCTGAAACAACACCAGGTTGTCCGTGCTCGGTCAAGTAGAATTTCGCTGACTCTGAACCAGCTCCCCCTCCCCCGAACACGTGGCCCACAGTCCAAACGTTAACACCTCCCCTCACCAGCACAACCTATCGCCGCGGGAGTCACGTCACCGTAACCCTGCTACTCAGTCGCCCCCCGTTCGTTATAAAATCTGCCCCCCAAACCTCTAGTACGACTTTCACTGCCCTCACTTTTCATCTAGTCTGGCGACAAACACGTGATACTTGTTCGAAAATTCACGAGTACAACTCGATTTTCCGAAGCTCTTCGTTCTTCTCATCATATCATCTCAGAACGCAACTTACTTCACTTATCCATGATAATAAACTACAAACACAACAAAAGCTACCCAGAAAAAAATAAAATCAGTTATAAATAAATTGGTTGAATTTCTCTTTTTTATTTATGGGGCACCGAACACTGGATTATTAAAAAATTTCAGGGCAATAATTCAAATTCCATTACGCTAGCAAGGAGAAGGCTTCATTGCAGCCAATGCTGTAGCCAACTAAGTTATCGAGGCCCCACTGTGAGCCTTCAGTTTAAACACACTTGGGTTTATTGACCCACCCAGCTTACTGCAACTTGTACAATCCACCACAGTAAGCACACAGTAAACTGCTTGTCCAAGCAGGATTTCCTTAACAATCAATCAAGCATCCGATAGAGGACTACAAGGCGATTTTTAGTATTATGAGATTTGACAGATTTAGATAGTACATTTAACTAAGTTGTGAAAACGTCGGCGGCTGCGGTAGACTATGGACACCCTGCAGCAAGGGAAACACTCTATTATGCCAACTGTCTAGTTACCTGAGCTATCAAGGCCCCACCATCGCTTAGATCTTGGTCGACTGGTCTTAGAGCAAAACCAAAGTCTTACCAAGTTAACGAAGTATTTAGTCCGTGGTGAGGTGTAGAATATTTTTACCCTCTCACCGAACTTCAGGCATCCGACATTATTGTCCGCATCGTCTTTTTCATCTGCCTTTTCACCGAGCGCTTCGTTACCCTGGGTGCCAGTGCTCACCAGAGATTTCATGTCCGACCTGCTGGCCGCCTCCTTCAAATTGACGGACTCCGTAGCGAAGAGGTATAGTTTGTCGGAGAGCAAGAGAAACGGGCAGAAGTAGGCCAAAACTATCACAAACCCGTTGGCCTTAACGCCCGCACACCAAGCGAAATCGACGGCGTAGTGACCGGATACGGAGCTCATGAATTTGAAGCAGTGCGCTTGAGCTGCTAGTTCAGTGCAGGTACAGTCGTCGGTATCCTCGGACCGGCGATTAAGGAGATGGGTTGTCATGCTCTGCCAAATACAAAGATCCGCAAGTTACTCAAGCCATGTGAGATTCTTTTTGTTTTAGCGGGGGTCATAGGCAATGCCTTAATGTCTGTTTAAATGGCCTCTGTAATAAACTAAAGAGGACAGAAGTTCGCACTGAAAACTTCCTGTTTATTTTATTTACATTAGTTACATTATCTACGTTACCCATTGCGGGATATGCATTTGCTCTACTTCAAATGAACTCGTAGCGAGCAGGCGGGATAGTCAACTGCACAAGAACGGAGTTCTTTCAAACTCTCGCCCATCTGACTCATTGTGTTTTACCACAATAGACAGAGTACTCACGGCATTCACTTTATAACACCGGTCCACAACCTGCACGATGGCGGCCTCCAGTTTCAGCTTCTGGTTTTTCATGTCCAGCCGACCGTCAGTGTCGTAGAGGGGCAAGTATTTGCGTATTCTTTCATAAAGATTACAGCCAAACAGACCCACGGACACGGGTTCACGTGCAAGGGGCCAAAACAAATCAACCATTTTGGGCCGATTGAAGAAAACAGCCCAAATGAAGAGCTCCTATGGGAGGGAGGGAGAGAGATAGAGAATCATACTTATCAGGTATTCTTTAAGAAGGTAGTATGGTCTACAATATTGTCATTTTGATTCCTGATCTGTTTGATATCGAAGTCACAACAAATTGAGATGGATATGGCTGGGTAGTGTCGTTTAATAAGCTAGCCACTGAGTGGCTGATGTCAGAGCACGAGGGCGAGCACCAAGGCATAACTGAACGAGCGACTTCAGTTAGCGATGAATTAATATCTCCAATCTAAAGTGACTTGGTAACGAGCCCGTGGCGCAATGGTTAGAGCGTTCCATTTCTAACTAACAGATAACGGGCTGCAGCTGCCGGTGGTATGCCACCTGTGGTTGGGTATGGCTGGCTGCTGACGACTAGTAGGCCAGAACGGACTGGAACGGACTGCCCGAGGAGGTCGTAATGGCCAACTCCACAGATTCATTCAAACGGAAACTGATGGACATTTACTTAACAGTTACCATTCATATGCGCAAGGAAGTAGGAGTCATCTGCGCCTCGGACAAATCTATGGATAAAACTTTACATTTGTGTCTGCTACTCACTATTTTATAGTAACATTTGATGTTGAATGTATTATCCACACAAGGGATAATCTGAATGCTCTCGCGGACACGTTAAAATATGAACATGTATACATGTTACTCACACTTTTATAGTAACATATTTTATGTTAAATATTTCATGCATACTGTTTTCAATAGGGTCTTCAAAGGCATTGCCTACTTCCCTAAATATACTGAACTAAATGGCCATTCCATCCCTCCCCCATTCCATTCGCACCAAGAAACGTTTTCTTTTTGTTTATTTTTGGCTTCGTAAACTGTTTGCTCCCCTGTTCGTGCACTCACATGAAGAACTCATCTGACCCTGTTCTTGTGCCAACTGTCAAAGTCACCAAAAATGCGGATTACTATCTAGCCCCAAATTAGTCTAACCAAAACCCGTCGAATTCCATAATTCAGCAATAGAGTCGGCGTCACTCGAAGTCCCAGTTGGGAATGCCGCTATTCCCATGATAAGTTACACACACAAAGGTGACGCGCGAATTACCTGGCCGCCTGCCAGCCATGTCTGTTCAATTCCATTTGGTCCATTGTCACAGGCCATGTCTCTCGTGCTCCCACTTAAATGCCTTCAGCCTTTTTGTATGAACGAATTGCGCTAAAAGGCTTTGTCTGAATACACGCTGTCTCAGGCTTGCTCTTTCTTTCTTGCTTCCTCTGTACCGGGACTTGGGAACCGTGGTCGGCTAACTTACCGTTCGTGCTAATTAATAGTGCTAGGCGCGGGTCGTAAAAAATCGGCGACGCGGTTTTCATTTGTGCTGGACGACCTGTGTGCGGAGTGGAAGCTTATGTTGCAATAGAAGCTTAAGCTGATGAAAATTATCATCTTAAATCTATTTAACTCATTCACAGGCCACTCCAGATCTGCTGGCGGCTTAAGATCAATCGATTCCATCAACAGCGTTATTGAATTCTTGTTTGACCCGCAGACCCAAATTGCTTTCGGTGCCTGGTAAAAAAAAAGGATACGAGGATTTATTTTCTGTCGATTTAACTGCCTAGCAAGACGCATGGAAGGAACGACTTCTCCTTCACAAACTGGGTCCTTCCGGTCACGAACGCTACGCCAACTTCATCTTGCCCAAGAATCCAAGGAATATTTCCTTTAATCACAGGTTGAAGACGTTCTGCCAGATTTTTGGTGAGCACTCATCACTGCTCAGAACTCGATTCCAGTGCCTCCAGTTGTGCAAAAGGTAATCCGACGATTTCATCACGTATATCGGCATTGTGAATCGCGAGTGTGGGCGTTTTTAACTCGGTTCTCTCACAGAAGACCAATGCAAATGCCTTATATTCATATGCAGCCTCCACTCCCCAAGGAGGCCGACATCCGGACACGTTTTCTGCCCAACAGAGCAGCTCAGTTACCCTCTTAGAACTGGCTGCTGCATGTCAAACACTGATAAATCTGAAGCAGGATTCGGCCATGGTCTAAGGCGCTTCTACTATTGGTTCATTCAATACGGTCGCAGCAACTAAGCCACCTCTGGTTATGCCTCCCAAGCAAGCCCCCAAGGCGAAATCCCCGCCCTCTCCTTGTTGGCAATGTGGGCCGTGGTATTTCCATCGGGATTGCACGTTTCGGCAACATCGCTACCAGAACAGTTATCAGATGGGGTACTTTGATGGGTTCTGCCAATCCTCAGCTTGTGTAAACAGGCCCGTACCTGCGAATTTCAACCCAAAGCGACGCCTCAAACTATACACCAAGTCAAAGAATCCGACTCTCCATAATTTTCTCAGTCTGTTGACCACATTCTAGATTAACGCAATTAATCGCCAAAAGTTCATTAACCTATTTCTTAACGGCCACACAGTTCCCCTAAAACTAGAAACTGCGTCAGATATCACAATCATCTCCGAGACACTCTGACAGTCACTTGGTGCCCTCACAATGCGGTAACTTTCTCAGTCCACCACAAGCGCATGCGGTGCCTCTATTCTGGGACAACTGCAATGCTGTGATTATTTCCGCGACACTAACATCCCTGTTGCGTGCTACATAACCTAGTCTTATCTCAACCTCCCTGGTCTCGACTGAATTCAACAACTTGGCTTGGTTGATTTGCTGCTTCGCCTTGTTTGCAGTCAACTGCAGATCCCTGCCGTACCTGCACACCCCTCTGAGGATATTCCCCAGAGGTTGGCTCCAAGGCCCGAAGACGGCCATGGTCGTTACACACACGAAAGCCGTGCTCCATCTCTGTTCTGGAAGTCAAGCAATCTTTCGCCCGAAGAGGTCAGTTCCCTATGCAGCCCTGCCTCTTGTTGATGCTGAACTGAAGCGCCTGGAGGAACTTGGAGTCCTGGCACTTTTGTCCTACTCTGTCTGGGCTGCTGGCGTTTCGGACAGTTCTGCCGTTCTCACGTCACTTCCAGCTGTCTCTGGCGGCAAGCATTCCGTAGGAACACCTGTCTACTGAGCTGGGCTCCCAGACTGGATTAAGAAGATGAAAACAGTTCACAGAGGTAGCGTGCTGTTTGACGTCTCTGTCGGTGACGAGACCTGGATTCATCAACACAGTAACCCAGTGCAGTAACCCAACTGGACCTGAATCAGGCGCTTCCCTCCCTCTTGACATCCTGCTGGACACCATTGCCATTCCAGCAGAGCAGTCGATCCCCGAACTGAATGTAAAAGCCCCACCGGATGTATCGCTTTCAGAAGTAGTTCCTGGCCGCGCATCAGTAGACCGGAAACTGCCCTTAACCCGCCGGACCAACCCTGCTCGCCATACACATACTTGAAGGGGAGGTTTTGAGAATCCTGCTATTCCCATGGTGAGTCAAGCACAAAAGGACCCCGCGCGAATCACCTGGCTGCCCGTCAGCTAATCGCCACGGGCCATGTCTCTCGCGTTCCCCCTTCAATGCATTCAGCCTTTATGTGTGAACCACGTGCGCTAAAGTGCTTTGTTTAAATGCATA